>JAIUND010002717.1:0-20414 GCA_034699125.1 Gisinianus flammeolus | reverse complement strand
GTCAGAGAGTGTATATCACTTTGATTTCAGAAGAGTCCGATTCTGAACTTTTGCACTGCCAAAAGGTCACAGGAAAACCAGGGTGGGAAAAGAGGAGACGACGCAAACAAAGTTCATGATGGGCCATGAGAAATTCCTCTCCTTCATTTCCGATTGGCTTCTGACGACTCCATTTGAGGAATTCTTCGGTTTTATTAGGGCACTCCGAATATGGCAACAAAGAACAGCTGGTTTGATTTCTACACTGGATTTTATGACGGCTCCGAGCTTCTGGATTCCCTCCGTTTTGTAGATGGAATAAAACGGCTCTCAATTCATATCAAGAATTGACAATTAAAATTCTTGGAATTTTTTGATATGAAACTGAAAAGACCCCTCTGAAAAGCATTCATACCACTTCTAACTGTCATTGCAACGGTTTGACGCCGCACATTAAATGCTACGAGATTTCTATTGCCGTAACTAGTAGCAATAGGAGGCACTGCATAGTGGTATAAGGACAACGAGGTTCACAATTGAGTGGCGTCGAACTGAATGCATTAAATAATTTCCATCCACTTCATGATTGAGCGTAATCAAATAATTTGAACAGTTTTATTCACGAGGAACTTCTCACTTTCCGCAGATGGCTCCCAGTTTTTTTCTTTCGCTTGCTCAGAGTTTGACGGTAGGCGGTAGCTTTTGAAAAATCAACGAATTTTCGACAAAAGACAATCAGAAAATCAATTTGTTTTCTTTTTTACTTATACCGTCAAACTCTGAGCAAATGAAAAAAATAAGCTGGAGCCATAGAGAAAAGTGAGAAGTTCCTCGGGAATAATACTGTACAACGTTTCTGAGGAAAATCATAAAGTGGAGTTTTAACATTTAGTTATTTAGCACTGAATTCATTTTCCCACATGCTCAAATCTTTCAATTTATGCTTTTGATTAAATAGGTAATTTAGTCATTCATCAATTCATATTATCGACAGATTCCCCGAAGAACTGAAGAAGGTCTCCAAACCAAAGTGCTTCCGAAAGCTCGGATTTAATATTTAATAAAGATTCCAAAGCAATCCACTTCTCTAAACTATCATTTAATTGAAATATTTCGCTTTGGATGTAGAATTTCTGTTTTTGGAATGTGGTGAGACCGTTGCATTTATTAATTAATTAAATAGTTTGATTGTTAAGCTGAGCTTGTGCTCGGATTACGATTTAAATAGAGATTTGTGACGCTGGATTTCACGCCAGAATTTGTATTAAAACCCCACAAATTTTCTTTTCATTTATCGTATGCACAGTTTCAATATTAAATTCAAGTCCATTTTACTAATAATTAAGAAGACAACGTGACTTCCTGCGGTTAAATTTCATCTCCCTGTGCTCAAAAACAAAAACAATAGGTAGATCCAAGAAATTGACAAATTAAGAATATAGAAAAGAAATGGGAGGAAAACGCAAATTTCGTCCGTATTATATTTTACCTTAGTTTTGTGGAGTGAATAATCCACTCAAAATGCAAATGGTATAACTGCAAATATTTCCTCATTTGGCGCATTTAGTCAAAATGTGCTCAGAGGGGTGTGGATTATAGCAGTTGGTCGGAGCCAAGATGACGTTGCAAGTTCCAAACGAGTCCGCCCCATCGCTGCTGCTCTTACAGTACTGGGCGGGTGTGTGGTCCTCTTGTGTCGGCTGACAGCAGTCGCAGCTGGTAGAACACAAACCTCCGACATCTTGACACTGCGTCTGCCCGGCACACTCTGCGACGAGCCAGATCGTGCTGATGCAAGTGCTCGTAACGTCACAATTAGCAGGGTCAACCACCCCATTCGAAGAGACGGGTTGACAGCAGTCACAGCTCAGCTGTGACTGAGCAGACGGGTTACAGCAGCCCACCTCACCCACCGGACAGGAGGGCGGGTCACAGGACGCTGCTTGATTGGTGATGGCGACGAGGCCGAGACAAACGAGGCTGAGCAGGAACGCCATGGAAATGATATGAGAACCACCCGACATTTCTGCAATTGTATATACGTCGATTCAAAAGAAAATTAAATGTGAGCCTTTTTTCCATGTGAAATTCAATTTAAATATGGTCAAGGGAGTCTTCACTGATGCTGAAGCGTTGACAGTCTCAGTTGTGGAATTTGAACAAGGGACGGAATTTTGCGTGTGTGTGTGGATGTGACGAGAGCTTGAAATCGAATTGCGCTCGGAGCAGTTCAAGAAAATTAAGTTCTAGAGGCAGCTTTAATTGGGCGCGAGTGGAGGGAGGTTTGGGAAGTAGATAGCACCAAGCTGTGCAAGGGACGATGGAGAAATGCGAAGGCGCGTCAAGTTAATCCCCACACGTCGACGGTTAAAATATTGACGGGGAGTCTGTTCGAATCCACGTTAATTACCGATGTATTATGATTAAATCGTGATAGTTCAAAATGGGAAGTTGAAGGGAATTTTCAAGTTTTCTTTATTCACAACGGAAGCGACTGACAATGAGTCCAGTCAAAGTCAAAGATAAAATGTGTAAAAGAAAATGCTTCCTCTCTCTTTTCCGTTGAGTTTCTTGGGAACTCGGAAAGATTGAAGAATGCAGAGGGAAGAGAAGGAAGGTGGAATGCGACAGTCTGTCGGCTTCCAAACTCCAAACTGTCACTTGTACCTTTTTTCTCTATTTTGAAGTATAGGGTATAGGTACACTAGGGTAAGGGTGGGGTACCCCAAAAACGGGATTTTTTTGTGACTTCTTTTACGGACGTTCCCTTCACAAATCCGCGTCGCCGAAACAATAAATACAAGACAATAGAAAATGGAGTTTTGACCATTCTGAATGAATTCTATTTTTGATGCGCATTTAATCCCGTAGCAACTCTGTAAAATCTTTTGAAACTCGTAACCATTTGCAATAACGTTGACTACGCCTTGTTATTTTTGCAGAATATTTTTTTATTTAATTTTTTGAATCCTTTTCAAAAGATATTTAAATACAAAAAAAAACCGAGGAAATTTGAACACTTGGAATAAACAAAGCAGGCTACTTAAAATTAGTTTACAAAAACATTCATAAGTTATAAATAAAACGTGTACCAAAAATTCTAACGGTTAATTCATTTCAAACATATATCCATAGAGTAATTTTTTTTCAATCAGAGTGAGAGAGCCAGTGTCAGTGTGGGGAGTGGTCAGGAAAATTGGTGGTGGGAATTTTCAAATCTTCAAACGGTAGGATAACTCGCATAACTGGCGATTCCACATTGATTATTAGCATTCCTGGCCATCATGACATAGCCCGAAAGTCCCCATGCAGTGCCCCATGAATTCTTCACTAACCAATATGGAGTCCCGCCGGAAGTCCCATATCTGCAAAAATGTCCACATTAAACATATCTACATTTAAAAAACTCCCCAAAAGTCTTCAAAAATCCGAAACAAAACATCAAAAAAATCCTCATTTGTCTTAAGGGTCCAATTTCTCTGGACTACATCGAAAATACTAATGATATTGAATAGGTAATATTGAACAGGAAAGAGGGAGAACGAACCCAACGATGAGGACCGCGTGATCCGTGGTTTGACTGCAGCTTGGATTATTATAAACACCACTTTTGTATAATTGGAACGCGCTGGGAGTCGAATCAATTGCAACGGCGACCTTCAAAAGAATATAATTAAAATATGAGATGCCATTAAAATTCCTCGATTCCCCAAAAAATATAGAGCAGGAACTCTAAAAAATGTGTGTGGAAATTGCCGTACAGGTCCGATATTTGCTACAGCATTCATCAGCGCCGTCTCATCTCCTTTCGCAACATTGACGAAGCCAGAAGCGGTCGCTCCGATGTTGGCTTTGTTGAATGCGCATGTCCCATCAACGCCTTTGTAAGGGTAACTCGCCTCCGTGTCCACGCCCCCATTACTTTTGATGTAATTGATGGCGTAATTGACAACTCCCCCTTTACAACCCAAATTCCCAGCGGATTTGGAACAATCCACGAGGTTTTGTTCACTGAGGGAGACGAGGGAGCCCACTTTTTGAGGGCCCACTGAGCCTCCAATGATCCCGTCTGCGGAACAAGAAACAAGATACAGATTTAGTTTTTTAAATAATGATGTGGAATTGATGGAATGGGAGGAAAATGGATGCTTTTTATATATATTCGAATTCAAAGTGCTTACAGTCGCAAAGGCCCAACAGCTGGAGCATGACCCTTGATTTTTGACTGGGGTGACTATGGACGGGCTATTTGTTCTCCAGTCCACAGTGGTTGCGACTCCAACGATGCTCACATTGTCATAAATCTGGACTGGACTCTCCTTGATTTGAGCTTGAAGATCCGGACGGAAACCAGTTTTGGTGGATCGAAACTCCGCCGATGACAAGTCCCCAAATTCATTCATCGCTTCAAGAATCATTGGGGAAAAAATACAGAATTATTAAATGAAGTCGAATTTTTTAAATGAAGGAATCTACACAAGAATCTCAAAGTTCCCCGGGTACATATTCGATATTCGAAATGAATCATGTTGTCCTGTCTTACCAAGTTTATACGTTTGTGTTTCATCTCGATTATGAGACTCGACGAGTTGATGATTCCGGATGAAAATGGACCTTCGAAGACTCTCCTCATCCGCATTTTCATACGTTTTTCCATGCTCCACCTACAAATTCCCCCAAATTCCCGCGAAAAAAACCATAGAAAATTTTATTATTTTTACGAAATAATTATTTTATTTTCTAATTTTAAATCCGAGAACGAATGAATGTGGAAATATTAACCTTGAAAGTTTCCCATTGGTTTTGATCTTGATCTTGATCCGATTCGGAAGAGACGCGAGAGAATAAATTGAAGCTCAGAAGGACTGCGAAAAATATTAAAATTGACTGCATTTTGTGAATTTATACGGAAAACTCGGGGAATTCAAAAGTTTGAAAATTTGTAAAATTTAAGAGAAAATGATTTAAGTAATTCCTGTGATGGTTTTACAATTAAATTATTGCTATGCTTTTGGTCTCAACTGAAACAGACTCTGACTGCTTGCTGAATTAATTATGGAGAGAAGTCGGGCTTTTTATACAAGCAAACATTCTGGCACATCCGGAAATCCATAGAACATAAAAAAATTCCATGGAATTTGTAATGAAAATGGAAATTATGACGTAAACTGTGGAAACTTTGGAGTTGTGAATCTTTTACTCAGCTGGAAAACAAAGTCTCTCGCTTTATAATTACACATATAAAACTTGCTAAATTGCGGTTTCTCATATATAGGTAAATAATATATAAATATGTCGTATTGGACATTGATGGATTATATACACCGGAAGTAATAAAATAGAGTCAAAGGAAAAACCACAGCTGTGAGGTGAGTAAACCTGTGTGTGCGGAAAATCCCCAGCAAATTATCAGTACAAAAACACAACTGTTTAAAATGTTAGTACCACATTTTTACATGGAATTTTTATTTTGGTAATGATGACATCATTTTGGGCCATTTCATAACATTTCAATGGAATTTCACAGGGACAAGGGGCTGTCCACAAACTGAGTCAGCTATAAAAGGCGATTTTTCGGACCCCCCTCCCCCCACGTCAGCTTCTGTCAGATAGGGCCTGACCCCCCCCAGTGGACTTTTTCCAAAAAAATTCTAAATTATAGTTGATAGCCTATTCCTACTCATATAACGATGATTTCTATGCATTTTTCAGTTCGATTAAAAAAATGGAACCTCATTCATGAGTGAAAGCTCCTCCCACTTTTATCCTTGCTAAAGCCTTTTGTGTGGCACGAAAGGCTTATTAGCAAGGAGAATTTTCTTAGAATTTAGAATTTTCAAGCTATTTCAAAGAATCCTTGTTAGACTTTTCAAGCTATTCTATAGAATCTTGGAATTTTAAAGTGATTTTCGGCCAGTGAGCCCTTGGTAAAAACTTAGGATCAAATATGCCATTTTTTTCAAACACTGGTACCTACACAATGATTAATCGTTAAAATATCTACTGACCAAGCCTCAAAATCAGTATAAAATAAATTTTCCTGAATTTTTTTCCTTTAATCTCCGACTTTGCGACATCAAATTTTCCTGACGTCCGCCTTTGGCGGACCCCCCTCCCCCCACGTCAGCTTCTGTCAGATTTTCGCTGACCCCCCTCCCCCTCTTGCCTGAGTCAGTTTGTGGACAGCCCCCAATGGATATTTTTTCCGAATCAAATGTTGCAAGATATTTTGCTTCTGATTTGAATTTAATTGATAGGGGAAGGAATCATAAGCTTCACCTGTTCCTGCATGCAAAAAAAAATAAAGTAGAGTTCCAGCATTTATACTTAATGTTCAATTAAGAAAACAAAATTCTCGTAATGTATTTTAAACGGGAGGATTTATAAGGTTGGACTCTTTTCTCTCTTTTCCATCCCTTTTCTGACAGAACTTTCAAGCCTAATATATTTGTATAAGAAACAGTACATTAATTTTGATGAGAAAAGTCAAATTTGTGCTGGTGTGTGCTGGGAACAGAACAAAAATTTTCTGGAAGGATTCGGGATTCGGGGAGCCCCAAAATCTTTGCCCTTATCAATTAAAGATTTGTGTGGACGTGAGTCGGAGTTGCCGTCTATATATGTATATATCGTCTGTTAAGTTCAAAAACGAACTATAATTATTTTCCTTAATTTCGTTTGGCCGGATTTGACCTGCTCTGGAGGTCAAAGCATTAGAGATGGAGCTGTGGGTCAAGCGACATTATTGTAGAGCAGGTCATGACGAACAATGATGTCGCTTGATCCAAAGCTCCATCTCTAATACTTTGACCTCCAGAGCAGGTCAACCCCGTTAAAATCGCCGTTAAACTTCTCCAAAAATTCTAAATTAAAGTAAACCGATGATTTGTGTAATTTGAATTTAATTACAATCATTGAGAAACTTATTTACGCGCCAAACAGCCGAGAATATTCAAAGCGCTATAACGCTAAAACTAGGTTTGCTCATATGGCCCCTTTTCTTACGGTCTACCCCAAATGTCTAATGTTTATACGGAATTCCGTAGAAAATCATGTGGACACATTCCTCATTTTTATGTTCATCTTGATGAGACCAAAAATAGGCATTTAATATTGAATATTGATGGCTGTACATTTTTTTGTTTTGTCGCTTTATAGACGAGATCATTCTCATTTTTTTCAAGGAAGAGTATAATATAAATGCGCCAAAATTTAAAGACTTTGGACAGGTTAGTGACTTCAAGTTTATTGCGACATTGAATTCATATTGAATTCGGCTTCATTTCCATCTTTGTCTCACGATGAGACTCCGCTCATTTTTAACCCAAATCCTCTCGCATTGCCATTACCACGAGTGCAGGAAAATTAAAGCACACTGTGGGAATTCAAGTACACAGTGTATTTATGTGCGTATTTTTCTATAAAATCCCGTGCCATTTAATGTTGCCAAACCGAAAATTGAAGCTTTGACGACTTTGTCCGCATTGCTTGGGTTTTAAGGGCGAAGCAGGTCAACTTAGGTCACACGTAATGACCCAGCTTTGACAGGTCAAGCCATTCCTGCGGGTCATTCAAAGGAAATGCGGGTGATCAATGTGAGTTGTTTGAGTGACCCCGGGAAAACTGTATATATTCATCACCAATTTGATTCCTTAGAGTTGAATGTTGGTTCAATTATCAATTCATTTCATCATAACAAATATCAAAATGACTGGAATTTGGAACGTTTAGAACATTACGATTTTACGATCGAGATTGGACCGTTTTTTAAAAATAAAACATGGATATGCAAATAAAGAAATTGTTTTTTTTTTATCAATTGACGGGATATTTTTTTGTATCTCTTCATTTTTAATTCCAAACTCTTCAAAGTCAAAAAATTCCATTCAAGTAGAAATCCTTGATTTTGAATTAGTGCATGTGACGATGAAATTTAAATAAGTTCTCAGCCATTTATGAATGAGCTCGATCAAATGCTCATTTCCACTTTATCCAAGAGCTAGGAGCACCTCCTCGTTTTCCCCACAAATGCCAAACCGAGGAAGCGATAAATTTGGAGGGAACCTTCAAAATCCGTTGATGCTCTTTTCTAATATATATACTGTCGTGGGCGATAAAAATGATTATTGACTTTATTTGAAAACGGAGCGAGAAAACGCAGCGACGATGTGATGCCCTTGGAATTTGGAAAGGAACCAAGGCAAAAACCGAAAGGTACAATTCTCCACTGTTTCAAAGCAGACACATGTAGCTTCCAATCTCGCACTGTGGGGTAAAATGAGAATTGTACCTTGGTTCCTTTCTAAATTCCAAGGGCATCACATCGTCGCTGCGTTTTCAAATAAAGTCAATAATCATTTTTATCGCCCTCGACAGTAAGTATATACAAATAAAATAATGAATTGGTACCTATATAAATAATGATTAAAAATCCAGCAAATTCCATCACCACAGGAAATTTTATCATTATTTATACTTATTTTATACAGTTTTTTTTCCAGGAATATATATATATATATTTCAAGATTTAATTCCTCATTTATCATTTTTAAAAGAGACCACACAATTTTCAACACGGGCGTTCGAGAACGAGATAAAAAAAGCAAACAATATCAACTTGAATTTGAATGCATTTTTGATTGATTCCCTCTGGATTTTCTTACTTCATTTTCATATATTAATCAATTAAGAGCATTTCCCCAAGGATATTTTTTTTTATTATACTTTTTTTTATAACAATGCAAATAAATTCATCATTCAAATTGAGACCGAGTGTCCTTCAAAGAATCATATAGTTTCTTCTCTTCTCGATTGATCCTGATCAATCATTATATATTTTTATTCATATATATCGTCATCATTCGTTTCGGTGCATATATGACATTACAAAAATCCTTAATTATGATTTTAGAATGAACAGGTACACTGATTATTATGCAGGAAAAACAATTGATATGAAAATCACAATATGACAATGACAATTAGAATTTGAACAAGGTCCGCGAGTTTCAAAGTTTCTAATTTAGATTTAGATTTCCACACAAATTAGTCACGATCAATGGATTGAACAAATGGAGAAATCGTGTCCAAACCCGCGATCCAATCTATATAAATAAATTCCAATTTAAAACATTTAAATCCCACACATTTAAATTCAATTTCAAATCACGCGCAAATTCTCAAATCTCCGCAATCAATTAAAATTGAACTTGATGTGTTCTGTAATACTTTAATGAAATGAAAATATGAAATGTGCGCCTATCAAAATTAGCAATTAGCTAATTAGATATAATTATTAATTAATGATGAATTGATAAAACTCACTGTCGATTGGAAGCTCACTGAATTCCATTCCGATATCAATTTTGACTTTCAGCTCTTTCATCTCATGAAATGCAAAAAACCCAGAGGTTTTAGAAAGTCTCAGCCTTTCGGGGCCTTTCGGAGGCTCAAAATTCATTTCATCCGTCCACGCATCCAAATTGATCATTAATGTCTTCAAATCTATATGTACACAAATCAAATAACCCGCATAAAAAAAACAAAATTCGAAATGCCCGCCATTTTCTACATAGAAAAATGACATAATAAGCCCATAATGACACATATAGCATTTAAATTAAATACAAAAAATTCAAATTACGCGTGAGTTGTGTAATGGCTGGATTTTCCCGCCAGCTCTTGATTTTAGCTTTGGACACACGCCGTAATTTCTCCACAGGAAAATCACAAATCCGCTCGCAAGTCTCCAAGGAAAACCCGGTAAAAGCAGCGTCCAGAGCATGACCCAAATTTTTCTTCATATCATCAGCAGCAATGGAAATTTCCAGGCTCTCCAGACCCGGAAAATTCGTCCAAATTGCTGGTCCCAAGGACGGAAAATCCTCCGTGTAGAAATCCAAACAAAGGATCTTCAAATTCGGGAGCATGACGGCGATTTTGGGGAGCGAACTAATTAAATGACTCAAATTCAATCGTTCCTTCAACTTCAAAGTTCGCACCATCGGCAGGACTTGATTAGGCATATTCGGGAAGAAAACGGCCCAATTTTCATTCCCTTCTCCCGTGTCCAAATCCCACGTGAGGTCCATTGGACTCCTCCTATTATTTGGCGGGAAGACGATGGACAAATCCAAACTGGGATGGAAAACTGGGGCGAGGATCGTTTCGAAGCCCGAACAGAGTGTGAGTCTTTTCAGAGCCAGGAGCGGCGGGAATTTCAAATTGGGAAGGAATCCAACTGGCCCAAGGAGTTTAAGGACTTTTAAACTGAGTTGACTGGACTGGAGGAGTTTATTCAGGACCAAAGTTGTTCTTTTCCAAAGGCCCTCTGGGTTCTTGTACACCGTGTCTAGACGGAGAGTGAGTTTGCGCAGGGTGAAGGGCGCTTCCGCGAGGGTTTCCAACGCCCCAATGTTCTCTAGTGTCGGCTCCACGCAGACATTTTGAATTAAATGAGTTCGCACACTATTTTTATTATTTTTCCCGCCATTTTCTTCCTCATTCCCATCTCCTTTAACAAACCAGGTCAGATCCGACTCGAATTTATGACCGGTCGCATTCAATTGACCACACTCGACCAAGTTCACGGCCACCCTCAGGATTTCCTTGATCAAACCATCAGGGGCGCCACAAATCCGGAGGATTTTAAGTTTTCCCAGTTCCCGCGGATGATTGTCCTCATTCTCAAGAGGAGAATGAGTCATCGAAAATACATTTGTGGACGGCAATTGATTCGGCTCACACTCAATGTCCAATTCCTGTACATTGGGCATTTGATGGAGGAGTAAATGAGCCAATTGAGCCGCAATTTTGACCCGAGTCCCAGAGTTGGGATCCGAGAGGGCATGATAGCAGTCCACGGTCAAGTACTTGACGTTCTCCCCATGGAGCTCGATAAAGTCAGACATGCTCGGCGTGTCCAGGAATGGGAATTCAAAGTAGAAACGATCAAAGGCCTTGTGGAATTTTAATTTCGGGTCATTTGGAGTGGGGACTTGAAGGGAGCCTGCGATGATGGAGGTCAATTTTGAGATGGGAGACCCTTCCACATCCGATTTGGTATTAGTTTTGATGGTGATTGAGATTGGGACACCATCACGGGAGGTGATGGGGACTTTGGATTTCCGCGGGCTCACGCGGGACTGTTGACAATGGTAAAACTCTAGTTTGGGATGGGGATACTCGAGGTAGAGACGCGTCGCCCATTCATTCCAGTGGAGAGAGACGAGACGGACGGAGAAGAGATCCCGGGTGGGGAGCCAATTCAATATCCCCATTAGCATCTGCGCGCGCAGGCGTGGGAAAATTCAAACAATTCAAAAAAATTAAGTCAATAACTCCTAGTCGTAAATAGATTTTAGATTTTAACTGTAAATCATATATAATTATCTGATAATAATTATTATCATCATAATAATAATATGTGACATTTTTGCATTCATTTTAAAATTGTATACAATAATAAATTACCTCCGAAGGGAGTTTTGAAAAGGGCGCCGCGGGGACCACTTCAACTGTTGCCGTCGCCGATGAACTTTGACCCGATTGACCCCGTTTGGACTCAATGAACTGAAGCTTCTGTCCAGCTTTTTTCCGCTTATTTCGCCCGCCTTGATTTTGATTTTGATTTTGAATGGGATTTTCCTCCATCATTCCCAGTCCATTTGCAATTTGTTGTTGAGTTTTCTCTATTGGTTTTTTTGCAGGGTTTTTCCGTTCAAGTCTCAGACTTGAGCGAAGCTATACACGCAAAAAAAAAAAAAATGTATACAAACATTATATATTTGATTATATCATTATTTCATTATTATATATATAAATAATAGCTCAAGATTTACATTTTACATATATCGTTGGCCTATATAATTTATATAAGTCGAAAAAGCCTCAACTATAATGTTGGCCCCAGACGGCGTATACAAATATTCCGTACATTCAGATTCATCGTCTGGGGCCAACATATTATAGTTGAGGTTCTTTCGACTTTCGGCTTATCGCTATATAGGCCAACGACGATAATATTTATGCAATAATAAATGGCAAGAAATTGCTAATTATATTATATTATTGCAAAGTGTGTTGTGTTTTGCATATTATTATTGTCAGATTTGTATAATATATACGCGGTCACTCACATTTTTACTATGGACAGTCGGATTCTTCTCCATTTTTTCCCCGTCCAAATATAAATTGATCCAATTTTTTTAATTATATTAAGATAATTGAAGACAAATGATGATAATAATAAAATTATAGAAGGGACAAGTCACCAATGGGGAAATTGCAAATTTTTGGCAATATACAGATATATTTTGTATACACATGCATGTGTGTGCTGAGTCCGAATCGAATTCAAATATTAAATTATTACACTAAAGTTGGGGATGAGCTGAATTTAGATTTTTGATTATATATATATTTAGCCCGCATTTTAAAACTCCATATTTACAATTGTGTACCTAAATATATCTAATTGTTAAATTAATCCCAGTCAATTAAAGTATATACAATATACATATTTATGTAGCAAATTAATTCATTTCGAATTTCAAATGGCAAAAACCGCCTCACGATCCTCAATTCAAATTGAGGAAATATATATAGAAAGAAAAAAAATATCACAATTCTTCCACTGTCATTTCTAATACTTTCCCCATGTCTTTGGACTATGTGAGTACAACCAAAAGACGCGGAATGACCTAATGAATTTGATATGTCACGGGAAAACCCGGGAGGAATGCTGCACAACACTAAAAACGAATAGACACAAAAGGAAAAAAAAATCCCATATGGTGTGTGTGAAAAGGAGAGAAATGTGATGTGGATTTTGAATTTGGTGGATTTGGAAATGAATGCCTCAAAAGTCCCTTCCCTTTATTACATGCATTCCGTATTGAAATTGTGTAGCTTCTTTTGCGACAGTGTAATTCTCTCTCGCCTTTTCTCGTCGTTTCTCCAATTGTCCACCAATGTTGTATAATCCCACTTTTTGCTACTCCTAATTCTTGGTAATTCGTTTTGAAATTCTTTTCTGCTAATTCCAATAATTGAAATCAAATTCTTTCTGTCGCTCTTGTGGTATTCTAATTCCTTAGTTTAATTCTTGTAGGTAATACTTTTGATAATCCTATAATACAATATAATTCCAATTCTAATTCCAAAATTTCAAGATTTCCCCCTTGAAAAATTCAAAAAAAGGGGGGGAATCCCCAATTCTTTTTGCCAATTCTTTGGGGTAATTTTATTCTTTTGGTACTTCATTCCAATTCCTTACTAGTCCTTTTTGGTAATTCCAATTCCTTAGTAATTCTTCCTACCGATGCTTTTGGTAATTCTAATTCTACACACTCAGAAAAGCATGTAAACCATATCGCAAAAACACGTTATATTTTACGTGTTTTTACGTTGGATTAACGTTATTTCATGTAATCGCGCACCTTCCTGAAAAAATGTTAAATTTTACGTGGAATTTTGTAAATTCCACATTAGAACACCTATAAATGCAACATTTCTTAACGTAAAATTTAACATTATTTCAGGAAGGTGCGCGATTACCTGATATTTTTTGACTGTGTAGGTAATTCTGAGTATATATATAATACCTAATTCTGGAATCGATTACAAAATAATTACTAAAAGAATTGCACAAGACTGCTCTGTGTGGAAATTAATGACTCAAAAGTCCCTTCCCTTTATTACATGCATTCCCTATTGAAATTGTGTAGCTTCTTTTGCGACAGTCAAATCCCAGTGTGTGTAATTCTCTACAAATACAAATTACAAATATAGATATATATATGCATTTTTCTATACTGTATAATTTTGTCAGTGTGATTTGTCCGATTTGTCGTCGTCTCTTTGTGAATTTGCGAAATTAAAATGAGAATCGAAATCAAGTCGCCGTGCATTTGCAGTTGTTTCCTCCATGTAAAATTCTCTCTCGCCTTTTATTATATAAGTATAACTCCACGAGAAATCCACACACGTCGCCACACGTGTGGCGAGTTAATTACACACAGACTGTGAAAAGCACAGCTCACAACTGTTGACAATGACTAACTATCACAATTTTAATGAAAAACCAGAGGCCTCAAAAGTTTCATAGCGTATAATGGTGTGGAATATGTGCACTGGAAAATGACACACATTCGCTATATATCGTCGGCTAAGTTCCATACTGCACGTTAGCATATATGAACGCGCACGCACATTCACCTTCAGGGGTCAAATGATAATACACGGTTATGGAACTTAGCCGACGATATGTGATGTGGTGAATGACTTCAGTATATTTAGACACATATAAAATATAAACGTCATATTTACACACTTCCTTTTTCTATTATAGTAAACAACATACAAAACAAACCATCAGTCATTCGGCATTCTGAGAACGTACGAGAAAAAAACCACAACTGTGGACAGTTGTGGTCAATTGACTGTCACAACATAACTTTTGCTAATATATCTGTAATTATTAATTAATTCATCATGATGTTCATAATATATTTTGACTTTGACTTTGCTCACTCAGTTGTCAGTTGTCAATTGTCAATTCTCAATTCGTTTCCAAAGCCAAGTCTGTTGACAACAAAAAAAAATACGCACTCTCGCACTGACTTTAATTTCTTACATCAAGTTTCCTTGTTGTGTGGCTATTTTGACATTTGACGACGACCACAAGATGTGAAATCATCACTTTTTCGCTATTGAACGCTCCAGTGAACTCGACATTTGACAAAGCAAAGTATATAGAAAATTGTAGGAGCCAACAAGAAAAATTGACATTCATAAACTGATATTGGAATTTGATCTATATACAAATATACAAGCAGAAATTAGAAACTCATTTCGTCAACGAAAGCGCAAAGAAAAACAACAAGAGTCAACGAGATTTTCATTAAACTTTCCTCTATCTATATTTTTGTGTTTGTGGGGATTTGTTTGTACACAGAATTTATTCTATATACAGATAGTTTTTCTTGTATCAAATTATCACATAACCACACCAAAAGTATATATTATATAGCAATATAAATGCAAATAGAAAAATTTATTTCATGGACAAAAGGCAGCCTTGAGTCAAGTTCAAAAAAAAAAGTTGTGTGAGTTGAGTTTACATTACAAGCTCGTTTATTTTGATAAGAGAGATAAATAATGCAATATTTAATGTGACAGAAATACAACGAACACGAGAGACTCTCGTTCCATATAATTTACTCGTTTCATAATTTAATCGTTTCACTCTAGTTTGAACTTGAAAAGCATCAGTTTATAGTACAACTTTGTCAAGTGCTCCACCGCCGCCACACAACATTTAATTGCATTGAACAATAAGTAACTATTTACTTTTTATTTAATTAAGTTGGTGTGATTTTGGATCTGCAGAACGTGTTTAACTGTGTGTTTGAGTTTAATTGGAAATTAAAATAAAAAAAGAGTGAAAAGTGTGGACATTTTTTGTGAGAGAATTTGAGTGGAGTCACTGAGAAAATATACAGTGAACATGACGAGTTATGAGGAAATGAAGCTTCAACCAGCACTTCTCGAGCATGAACCGGAAGTTGAAGGTATATAAGAAAAAATTGGGATAAGCCAAAATTTGAATTTATTTACCTATATATATGCACATTGTACACGTATGTAATTTTATACATCTCAGGCATTCGGTGTCTGAAGTTGTTAATGTTAACCCTAGCAATGGCAATCCTATTTTTGTGTTGGAACAGGCAATGTGTTGACAAATGTCAACATCCGAAAATTTCAAAAAATCTGTATTAAGGGGCAGATTGCCTTCAAAACCAAAATTTACCTAACTTGAAACACCTTTTATTGTATAACTTTGGGCTTGTAAATTGTATGCCAGCCCTTATAAACCTTATTAGAACCTGCAAATCTCAAAATACATCCAAATACATCAAAGAAGTGCTAAAATGAAGTGGTTTTGTCAAGCAAAATTTTGTATTGCTTGCATTCAAGCGGCTCCTTAATATTTTCCCGTAATGATCTGGGTTGCCAAGAGAATAGATTTTTGAAACTTTGAATTTTAACATGGAAAATTTTTTCAGTGCCTGGGATTTTAATTGCTCACAATTTAGCTACAATTAAATAAAATCTGAAAAAATTAGAGGATGTGCAAAATGAAATTCTGTACAAATACCAATTTTTTCAGATTTTTTACTCAAAATTTCTAATAGAAACTTATTCGCTGAAAAACGGATGTTGACATTTGTCAACACATTGCCATTGCTAGGGTTAATTAGTGGGCTCTGTGTTAATTGGATGAAAATGTAAAGTTCAACGCCGATTGATACTTTAAACGAAATATTTTGTGTCCCCACAACTGAAAGTTCGGTTCCTGATGCAATTTCTGTGTCCTTCTGTGACCCAACACTAAACGATAAATGAAAGGAATTACTTATTACTAATCATTACAATAATTCCTGGAAATGTTCTTCTCAAGTTACCATAGTTAACAGTCAATGTAATTAATCAAACCCCAACTAGGATCGAATAGTTATGCTAACAGGTCCAACAAGATAAGATCAAAGTATATGAAGGTGCGTGTGTGCGTAAAATGCGTAAGCTGCACGGAATTTTTTACGCACACTTTCACGCAAAGCGCACATATATAGAGCCAATTAAAACGTAAAACGTCAAATTTAATTTGACACAATTCTTTGATATGTGTATTCAAAATTCTACTATTGAAATTCAAAATCTACAAGCAATTAAATTTATCAAGTGACAAACTATATTCAAATTCAAAATGTAGGCAAATCGAAGCAATCGCACCACATTAGACGAATGACGTGAATTGTATTTATATAAATTCTAAATTCTAAAAATTCTATCATGTAAATCGTTTCAAATCAAATCTACAATTGCACTCAAAATCCCAGTAATCCCACAGTTCCAATTGCCACAGTATTCATAATTCCACATTTAAAATTTAAAATTGTAAATTGTAAATCCCTTGTGAATTTTGTCTCTCTTTACAATGTGCCAGTCAAATTTACTGTAAGAATGTATTAAAAACTTTGGATTGCGCACCGCACACACGCTATAAAAATGCCTCATTGGGTGCACTCAAATACTGTGAGTAATGCAGTGACTCGGAGGAGGGTCAAACCATGCTCTGGGCAATGTAAACCTCCTTTTTTTCCAATCTAAATCAAAACTCCAAGTGACCAAACCAACCCATAATTGAACTCTCTCCCTCACGCAATCGCCACACGTAGAAATTTTCTAATCGGCGTCCAAGTCATGAAAAAAATGATTGTAAAATGTATACTTTTTCATTTACTTTGAATTGACAATTATATATCTATATATAGGCAAAGTGGGTCGTCTCCTGGAAGGCCTCACGCACTCCTTCCCAGGAAATGCATCCCTCATGCAGTATTTTCAAATTGGATTTAGTGAGGGTCGATTGGACCCCGAGAAAATAGCCATCCAGGATGAAGAACGTTCTTACACCTTCAAACAATTGGACGTCATTTCCAGTAAAATTGCAGTCGTCCTCAAGAAAGAGCTTGGGGATAAATTTTCGAATCAGAATCCGGATGGGGACATTGTCTTTGGGGTGTGTCTCCCTCCCTCCGACACTCTCATCTTCATTCTATTTGCCATCATGAAGTTGGGTGGGGCTTATCTTCCATTTGATGTCTCCTTCCCCGAGGATCGTGTCGTTCGGATCGTGACGGTGGCCAAACCCGTCCTCGTCATTTCAGACTCTCATGAAACCACCCTCGCCAAATTTGATCCCGTTAAATTTAAAACTATCGTCCTCACGGCTGAGGACATTTGGGCAAAGAGTGAGAAAGAGGAAATTCATACGCGAGTGGTGGAGCCACTTTTGGGTCAACCGAATATGTGTCAAAGGACTGCCATTGTCCTCTTCACTTCCGGCAGTTCTGGAGAGCCCAAAGGCGTCCGACTAACTCACAGGTCAAAGTCACATTCAGGTCAAACGTCAAACGTCAAACGCTATAATATAAGATTCCTTTTTCTATATCGTCTGTTTTATTTTCTTCACTCACACACAACAGGACCGTTCTGAATCGTCTCAATTGGCAATGGCATCAATTCCCGTACAAACCCAGCGAGAATTGTTGTTTCAAAACTGCATTGACGTTTGTGGACTCTGTCCCAGAGATTTTTGGACCACTTCTACAGGGTCATCACATTGTGGTTTTTGGGAAACACATGGTCACTCACACTCATTTCTTTGTGCAACGGATCTTGGACTATCAAATCACTCGCCTGGTTCTCGTCCCATCCTTTTTAAATGCTCTCCTCACCACCATGGAAATCATGGTAAGTCAAAAAAAAAACCCCTCAAAAGTCAAAACCTATCATCTCCACATAAAAATTATTTTTTCTAAACAAACTGTGATTATTGATTTTGATTATGAATATGTATTACATATTTCAATTTCTAATTGTATATATATATAGCAAGAAAAAGATGCGAAATGGAAATGTCTAGACTCGATCAAATTATGGATTTGTAGTGGAGAAGCTTTGACTCGAGAATTGATTACTCGTTTCTTTGACAATTTCCCCAAGGGACGAACGCTCTGTAATTTTTATGGGAGTACGGAAATCATGGGGGATGTCACTTTTGAAATTTTCGAGTCCTTGGAGGACGTGGAAAATAAATGTATGGGAGAGAAAGGGAGTCACGTTCCTCTTGGTATGTCCAACGTTAAATATTTATATGTATACAAAAAAAAAATATCATACAAAAATGCAACATGTCAAAGGTCAACTCGTTAACAAAACAACCACAGAAAACTAACGATAGTCGATAGGAAGAAATGCATGATTAGGAAATTCCATAATTAGTAATTAGTAATTACAGGAAAAGGAATCACCGGTGATAAAAAATATATAAATATCCTCACGAAAAAGAGCTTATTTTTGCAGCAGGTTTCTTTGTTCTTTGTATTTTTCTTCAAAAATTAAGGTCTCAGATTGTTAATTTTAGGGATCAAGTAGTTAAATCCAACAAGTGCCTAGTGCAACTTGCGGTCTGCCTATATATAATCGCGCGCTAAAGGGAGATTCTGTCCTAAGACCTAACTCACTTAAGGCTTCTCATCATCGACCTTATTCAAGGGACTTTTTTCTGGGGTCTCGCTGGGATTCGAACTTTGGATTCCTTATGAATTAAGTAAAGAATCCTCCGTCTTAACACCTTTGCTGACCAGTCCATTTACCGATAGTCTGTGCATGACTTTCTACTTATCATCACAATTCATATGACACACACAAATTCTCTTTCTATACATTCACTTGTCTTTCATTTTGAGTGGCTGACGATAATAAACGACGTTTTCCCTCTACATGTCTACACATAAAAGAATTTTCTGCATTTCTCTCTCCACATATGGAATATTATTTGGAACTGATAACTATATGCAAATTAACTAACGATAAGTTTGATTTTTTTACATTTAGGTCAAGCACTTTACAATACGGTGATTTACGTTCTGGACTCGAAGATGGAGATGGTGAAAGAGGGAGAAATCGGAGAGATTTTCATTGCTGGTTATAATTTAGCCAAGGGTTATGTGGGCGTCAAGGAGTCGCCAAAATTCATTTTCAACCTCTTTTCCAAAACTCAAGGTAAAAAAAAGATGGATGTATTTTAAATTCGAAATTTAAAATTTTTCTCTAAAGTCTTCACATAGGCATTTGTTTTGTGTGTATTTAGTAAGATATTTAGTATTTTCTCTGATTTCATATTTCATATACTTAATGTAAATACTAGTGTTTTTTTTATTGTTTTTTTATATGGATTTGTTTTTGTTTGTCTGTTTGTCTGTTTTTTGTTAGGATTTAATCGATTATTTCGTACCGGGGATTTCGGCTACATTCAGCACATGAAAGATGGTCGTCGAGCCTTGTTCTTTGATGGACGGATCGACTCTCAAGTGAAAGTACGTGGACATCGAGTGGATTTGAGTGAAGTGGAAACGATTATGAATGAGTTGACGATGGTGAGGAAATGTGTGGTCCTTTGTTATCATGCACATTCTCATGAGCAAGCCATCGTGGCTTTCGTTGTTCCACATGCGGATGGGACGGCCGAGCGAATTAATTTCACATTGGATATGAAATTACTCAAATATCAAATCCCCATTGTGAGGATCATCAAGGAAATCCCATTACTTGTGAATGGGAAGACGGATCGACAGAGATTACTTTGGGAATATCATGAGGAACGGATGAACCGTGAGTTTTCCATTTGAAATACAAAAATATACAAAAAAAATATACGTACAGAAAATATATCGTCTGTTAAGTTCACAAACGAACTATAACGATTTTCCTTAATTTGCGGAAATTCGACTACTGCGTCCGTCTTTGTGGGTAAAATTCTGACAAAATTCAGGGTGACAGAAAAGGTCATGGCAGACAATAAT
>JAIUND010002716.1:0-20414 GCA_034699125.1 Gisinianus flammeolus | reverse complement strand
CGTTTTGCATTGTTGACGGGGCCGTTTTGCATTGTTGACGGGGCCGTTTTGCATTGTTGACGGGGCCGTTTTGCATTGTTGACGGGGCCGTTTTGCATTATTAACGGGGTAACATTCATGAGGGTCACTTTGCAATAAACACAGGGTAACTTTAAATACATGCCATTCTTAATTGCACATTTTTGGCTCAAGTAAGTGAAATCTCTTACTTGAACCCAAGGATGAGCTATTCTGAATTTGCAGGATTTCTTTTACTTGAACCCAAGGATGTGCTATTCTAAATGCTGTCAATTCAGAATAGCACATCCTTCGGTTTAAGTAAAGGAAATCATACCAATTTAGAATAGCGCATCCTTGGGATCAAGTTTGAAAGAAATGCTGTCGTTTTGGAATAGCACATCCTTGGGTTTTCTGTAATGGAATTACTTGGATTCCTGAACATAGGAATCCAAGGGATTCCGGCGGGTGGGTGCATGTAAGGGGTAATGGTTGTGGATCCTATGGGATTACATTAGGATTACAGACCAAAACGCACAATTAGGACTCCATTTCCCTTAAAGTGTACATACTTGCCATTGCCATTTGTCATTCCGTTGACATTTAAATGTCAATCATTTTTCATGATTTTTCTGGGAACAAATAAGAAAGACGTTTGAGCTGTGTTTGACAGTGAGATAATATCAATTTACTGACAGATTTCCACGCATTCACATCTTTACTGATGTGGTTTTGTTAGATAATTCCTATGTGGATGTGCTGAAATTCTGAAATGTGGATTTCACATTCAATTACATATTACATATACATTATCCGAACGAATGCGGCAAATGACGTGTTTTGTAATAAGTTTTGTTTGTGGACTCCAATCCATCACACTCCCCCGCAGCACACACAAAACATTTAGAAGTCTGTTCATTTCCAGCACATTCACAATTCACTTTGTCACGCACCGATTGCGGATTCCGTGGAAATCTGCGTGTTTGTCCTTAATAAAATATGCGTAAATGCATAAATTTGTAAATGAAACAGAACAAACCAAACGCACACATGAAAGGGGTTGATATTCTATTTCCTACATACATATCTTTCACCATCAGATATGAAAATATTCGCTTAAATTCAGCACGGCCTTTGGCAAATTTGGGGTTATTTTATGAATTTACGCAATTTTTCCCAAAAAAGCAATTGTTTTGTTTACACCTTTATATATTAATATGATTTTCAAAAAGAGGATAGAAAATTCGTGTTTTGGTTTGGAAATCTGGACAAATCTGTTCTTACAGCTTCCCTCAAATGACTGTCATGTGTGTTTTCCATTCAATTCCACACCAAAAATGTCGCTATATATATTAGCCTTGGGGTAATTTTAGGTAATTTCTAATAATTTCCATTTGCGTAAATATGGAAAGCTTCTGTGTGGCCTTGGAACTTGTGGATTCCCTGAATTCCCTTACATCGACATCATTTGTTGAGTATGAATATGAAAATCCCAATAAAGTCGCCATTTAAATGAATGTATATACATTCAAAACAAAACAAAACAAAGCAAATGTCTAAGTTGAATATTTATATAGATTAAGTTTCTTTATTCATCCTATTTTGATGAGAATAATTTAAGAGACGGTGTGTGTGGACGATGACAAATGACAATGACAATGAGGACGTCCATGCAGTAATTACTCTAATATAATTGAGCGAGTGGAAATCCATCGAAATCTATATGTAATATGTACATATATGGAAATGATGGAAGGATTAGTCCCGGCAGACGCCTTTGGGTGGTTCGTATTCCTTTAGATTATCCGGGTAGCCAACAGTCGGACGAGCAGTCGCTTCATAAAACGCACACTTCTCCGGCTCCGGCTCCGCTTTTTGAAACGTCCAACATTGCTCCTATAATACATTTTCACAATTTCACAATCACGCGCACACACAAAACCATTTAATATTGAAATAACCAAGGATGTCTACAAGATATCACTTCAACATTTTGCAAACATTCACATCTGCACTTTTAAATATATACATATATGATGAAAATAAACCTCGTGACGGGCGAATTGCATCGTTTCCTGCAAACTATCCACAAATCCATCCGTCCAAATGACTTCCTTGTTGAGGACGGAAGTCAACGTGAGGTTTGCCAATCTCGCGGGCTTTGTTATGATTGGATTCAAACCGGGAATCCTAATATGTATACGAATCGGATGTTTTTTCAAAGGCACAGATGCGCAAATTGAGAATTAAGAATTAAGAATTGAGAATCCAAATGAGGACATTTGCATCATCAAAACAAAGGCAAACCAAGAAGAAAGAAAGTTCCAATTCACCATTCGTCAATGCCAAATCGGCCGAGGAGGGCTTTGGTCACGGAATTGGAACCACACAAATCCAAATCCGGAAGAAGCGGGTAGTAAGACAAAAAAGCGTAGCACATTTCCTCACTTGTCGCCACTCCACCAATTATCGCACTCGGCGGATTCCGGGACGTCGAGTCGTACGTGCATTCTGCACCAAGAATTCAAAGAAAATACATGTACATACAGATCACACACAGATAAGGAAAAAACGGCGCGGTAATTCAAATTGAGTGAGAATTGGGGGCGAACCGTAAGTGAGTTGATCGCCGGGCAGGACACTGACCGTCTTCAATAGAGGCCGGTGATTTTGATAGTTAAAGTCCCAATTCTCGTCGTTGGTGAGCCAGGGCAGTTCCTGATTCCCCCGAAAGTGACGCACCTTCAATTTCCTTCCTATATAAACAAAACAGGAAGATTGTCACACACTCAAATCTGATTGCTTTTTAATAAGTCCGCCTGAGCGTTTTCCGCCGGGGATTTTATATTTTTGAATTGTTATACATACATAAATACCTGCTAAATGCGAATGAAGACCCACGTAGAAAACGTTGATGCCTTCAGGTGGGATTTTGCTGGCGGTGCATTTGGGGCCGCAATGCCCGACATTCAGAAACCCGGGTTGATTTGGTGGAACGAGAACGGAACAATCCACCGTGCTGCCAATCGTCAAAATCCCGCCTTCAATTTCCCTGCCACATCAAAACAATTACATTTTTTCAAGTACTGCATCAAAACCAATTGGTCCAACTAACATTTAAGCGGGATTTGTTAATTTGAACGAGTTGTTTTTACCGGAGATTGTCCGTGTGGTAAACTTGAAGTCCCGTCTCAACCTTGACTCCGACTTTCCTCTGCGGATTGTCGAAATGAACTTCGGACAGGAAATATTCGGACTCGCCATTTGGACTGAACGGGAATCCGACATCTTCCGGCAAATAATAGCTCTGTGCATGTGGAAAAACATTTAATATAGAAAAAGACAGACGGATTTAATTTAATTTAATTCAATTCAAATGAGCGTGCCAATTCGGAAAAATGAGATGAATTGGAATAAATATGTACATTATATAGCAATGGTGAATGGTTGGCTTACGGTGGCTCCTTTGGCCCAATTGTAAATGTAAGTCTTACAATAGTCCAGGATGTTTGGCGGGATGGCTTTGCCCAACGTCCGGTTAACGTTGACGTTGACCGCGGCGACGAGGGCCTCACCAGAATTGTAGCAGGTCATTGGCGGGAGTTGAGTGAGGAGTTCAAGGGCCGCCGCAATCTCGGGATCCCCAAAAGTATAACATCTGTGGAAATTGTAATGGTGATTGAACTCCAGCGCCACCGGCGTCTCCAACTTGACGTTGTACTAATTATACAACATTTCAAACCCAAAATTATATAATATACAAAACAAAAAAAGTTGTGAAACTGTGTATTCATTTTTGTCTTGCTCTTTGTTTGTATGTTTGTATTTAAATTCGAATTTTTGGCGGGGGGATAATTTGAAATGTGAAGCTCACGCCGACAATGTGCCGTTTCTGGCTGAAGCTGGGACTTTTGTTGAGGGCGCAGAGGTAAATCGTCTCCTCGGCCGGCAGATCCGTTTTCAGTGAAATGTCCCAAATGTCAAACCTAAACCGATCAATAATCAATCCATATAAAATAGATTTAAAGTTGACGGTTTAAAATGTCAAATTCAAAATCTACAAAGCACAGAGAACGTTTTGGATGTAGAGTTAAATTAAATGTTAATCATGCAGAAGGGTAATAAGTGTGAGGGTCACTTGGAAGTGTCTTGGTCGGTGGTGGAAGGGTCGAGGATGTTGACGGCCGTGGCTCCTCTCGCCCCACCGTGATATCCAACGTCATCCGTGGCTCCCCAACTCCAAATGAACCGCGTCGTGTCATTCTGAAATTATATTCGAATACGTACCAATTTTTAGGACATGAGAACGAACAAGATCTCAAGGTCACCACACAGATTACTTTAAGTTCAAGTGGTAAACGGTATATTTTAAATGCAATTAAATTAGGGACTCGAATGAAATTAGGATTTAAGTCGGGGGCGGGGCGGGTACGTTAATGGGCAGATCCTCTGGGTCGCAAGTGTCCAACACCCGGGTGAATTTCAGAACGGTGTGCGTCACATTTTCGGATGCTTCCAACAGCGTCCAATCCTGATGCTCATCGATTTTCGGCTGGTTCTTTCCCGTCGACCAGCGATCCTGCGCAAACGATAAACGGAGACAAACAATTAGTGATTTTAATACTGATTTGTGGTGTAGAGATTTTAGTTTAATTCACAGGTTGGAACTTGGACTTGACTGTGAAATATGATTTCCCAGTGGCGTCCACTCCACCAGTGACAACGTCCGCATTGTTCATTCCTATAAAGTATAAACCAATCAAAACCCATCAAATATGAACTACATAATTGAATTCAAATAAATGTGAAGCAGGGTTGGCGCTTCTTGGATTTTGTATTTGAGCGTTACCGCCTTGAGGGGAAAGACCGAACCCGACGAATCCCTTTGTCCTCACCGCCACTTCAAACGTTACATTCGGATTTTCTCGGGAAACGTCGACGGACCAGCTGATGGAATAATCCGCGTCCACTTGCAAAACACGCTCAATCAGTTCCTGCGCAGTGGAAATGCCGGGAAATGCAAAAATCAAGACGACGAGTGTCAAAATGGGCGTCATTCCGTATTTGAATCCGCCCACAGATTTCATTATAAATCACGTATAATATCTTAACTATCTTTCGATTCTTTGCTATACATATAAGCCGAATTTGTGTTAAACCTTCGATTGGGCTTTTCTATGTGGAAATGAAGGAAATATTTGGACTGCTCATTGGTTTTGGTTTCAGTCCTTTATTTCATAACTCTCGGGGATTTACAATGGACACCACATATCGCATTCAATTTAATTAATTTCGATAAGAAATTTCATTCCAAGTCCAACTCATTTGCAAAGGCACTGTCATACACATGAAAACAAAGTCCGCGGCGAGTATGGATTAAAGTCAATCCATCAAATTCCATGGACAACTTTTTTTAATCGCTTCAATCTCATGTCAAAAGGCCCGTTTAATGAGCGTCAAGCTCATTTCGTTCAAATACCGTCCTTTTATTAATTTCCATGCCTAAAGATGTGATCGCCTCGCTCGTTTTCACCCATTTTGCCCGTTTAAATTTTTGCAGCTTTTATTTGAAGGCGTTAAATTCTCAAAATGTCAAAACAACAATTGATTTTTACACTTTTTTAGTTGTTAATGGTGCGATTGTGGGTGATAGTCAAAATACTAAGCTGTGAGTATAATAGTGATACACATAATAATTTTGTAGATTTAGTGGACGAACAAAAGCTAGCGAGGAATTTTAGGCAACGCATATACTGTAATAGAACCCCACTTCCTACTGTAATATAGAACCCCGAGGGTTGTATTGGACTTTCCGATGCAACTCCACATGCTCTGAATGACATTCTCTGATTTAAATTACATTAAAAATCATAGATTTTAAGAACCCTCGTATAGAACCCCCCAAGCTGCTATACATCCCCTGGGGTTCTATAAGATTTTCCGATATAACCCCACGGGTTCTATTACAGTATATACGGACGGTAAAAGAATGATGGAATATTCAGAATCGTTGCTCTTTACTTTGTGGGCTGTGGACAATAATAAATAAATCCCAATCAAATCAATCAATCAATCAATCAATTTGCATTCAAATGTCAATGCCGATGCCAATGCCAATGTGTCCAGAGTGTGTGGAAAAGCCGTTGGGTTTTTCTGTTATATCAGCGTCTGCATAAAATTCAAATATAGATATTATGGGGTTAAACCACTTCACTTGACTCCGTCCACCAATGACATCATCAAGTACAGAATGACCCAGGTCAAGTAGAAACGAATGCCCCACATGAACTGTGCACATTGAACAGCCAAAGGAAAAGGAAAAGTGAGGAGGACACAAAATGCATATATAGAAAATGAGGTGAATTTCCGAATTGTGAAATGAGAGTTGGGCAAACTCGATGGTCTCTTGTTCTTTTGTTATTGGGCAAAAGCCGCCCTGGCTGCTTTATACTGTGGTTCCTCGCCATGCTCATTCGTGGTGCCACCACCATGTACGAATGGAAGCAAGTCCCGTGACCAACAACCGTTTCATTCTCCCCCCATTCCGAATGGTCTCCGTTTATTATATAGTCCAAACTCCGCACAATGTAAAACCCATAGAATTCAATGTACGAATCGTCCCGAACTTTTGGATTATGCGCGAATCCGCTCTTTCTCTGACTCTCTAGGAACTGCGCAGACTCTGCCGTCAATTCCCCGTCTGTATTTTTCTCTTCTCTCCGAACAATATATGCCAAAAGTACTCAAAGTCCTCCGTTCGAGTCAAGAAAATCCAACGTTTCCCCGAAGCTGCATTTGCCCGCATGACAATTAACCACAGGACTCCTTGACGACCAATGGCAGCAAACCTTTCATTTCCGGTTCCGGTTCCGCTTCTGTCACCTGAGAGCTCGAGGATAAAAGCATGGCGGTGCAACTCCACGGCACACGACCAAGTACGAATACAATGCACTTGAACCGCACCACGATCGGCGTTCTACTCTCACACAAAAAATGTTTAAATGGCCACCGGCGCCATTTTCGGGGCAAAACGATATTTTGAAAAAATTGCTTTTTGAGCTTCCTGAGAGTCTATTAAACACATTTTGTGCAATAGGAGGGGCAAATTGAGAATTTTTAAAATTGGAGCAACGTGAGATTGTAAAAGAAAATTGATGGTTAAATAATGTTCGACAAAAATATGGGATTGGATATGCGCTTTTTTTTACATCTCATGACTTACGGCAGTTTCACCTTCAAGTTCTTTCTTGTTTGCGGAAACTGGATTGGGGCGCGCGCGTTCAACACGCGCGGGGCTCAACCACGGGGGGTACGGGGGGTACAGTGTACCCCCCGGTTAAAAGGTCGGGGGGTACACGTAATGGCTTTGTACCCCCAGGTAAAAATCATTAGTGCTTATGTTTTTCTCTGAAAATTTTCAAAAACGGACAAAACGCAAAAAAAGGTTTCAGGTCTGATATACAAAATAGGATAAATCTCAAGAGGAGAGAGCATTAAGCTCTTGATCAAACCCAAATGCTGGGAAATCCTTTGGAATATTTTATGAATTTGTAGGAAATTAGGGCAAGTGTCATAAAACTCACTCAAAAGACGTATATGAAAGGGAAATTTCTACTTTTTGGCCGTATACTTTATGTGAATATTGTAAATACTAAAACTTATACAATACTTTGGGAAGAAAAACAACCACTGGAAAACTCAAAAGGGCACACATATTTTTTTTTTGTGTTGTCTTTCTCAACGAACTCACGAATTTGTCTCATTTTTAGTACAAATTTTGTACTCTGTGACTCTGACTGCCAGTGAAACCAGAGCAAAAATCTCGGGAATTTCAGTTTGTATTCCAGTTTCCAAAATTTATATAAACTTCCCCACGGTTTTTGTATTCATTTTTCACTTACACATTACTCAATGTGTTGGAGTGCTATAAACGGCTGTCCAGTCGAGTCAAAGAAAAATTCATAAGCTTACACTAGATAAAATCGAGAAAATATCAAGCTTACACTAGATAAAATCGAGAAAATATCAAGCTTACACTAGATAAAATGGCAAAATTGTATTTTGTACCCCCCAGTTTCGAAACCGTGGTTGAGCCCCTGCACATACTTGTCCCTCAACCAATAGTGAATTGATGAGGATCGGAGCATTTGTTCAATTTAAAAATGAACTTTTCTACTCAAATAATCCTGGATAATTTGTCAACGATGCGAATGGTAAATTGGCTCTTTCTCTCTCATGCTGGAGGCAAATGTACTATATACACATGTGTGGGGAAAATGTGGTTGAGCAATTTGGGTATGGAAATTGCGCAGTGGATATTTAAATGCGCTCAAAACAATTGCAAAAAAAAACAACAATTTGGGAATTCTAATTAGTCGAGTGCTTTGTTCAATTTGAACAGCAGACGAAGCCAATCGGGATTTGAATGCTAATTCTTGGATGGATTCCCGACATTAAAATTCTGGATATTGTTTAATGAGGTTTTAACCTCATGTATAGTTTAACGAATGACAAGTTAACTATGCACATAATTAAGACATAATTAGTAACTCCATTTCCAGTTCATGTTTCAAGGCGACTGGAACAAACTGCCTCATTTGGACCCAGCAGGCAATTAATGTTTATTTTTGTGTGAGGATCAAATCCAATCTGAGAAAGATTAACAAATGACTAAGGAATTAATAATTACCAATTAAGAAATTAGGATTCCAGATCCATTTCCTCCCGATACTTATTGAGGTATAGTCATCGTTAGCTCAAGGAATATAATCTACGGCACTAATTAGTTATTAGTGTAAATTTCCATCCCTCTTCATTCCATCAACGTTTGATCCCGCATCTCACTCTCAACAAGCCGTTATATACAAATGAGGTCAATCTTATTTTTTTTGGGGAAAAAAACTACTAATTAAAGTTGATGCACTTAAATTGACAGAAGTTGATGAAGACTTGTGCGCCGCATTTGTTTTTCCCTCTCACAAATTCCGTTTTCAGATAAAACAATTGGGGAAAACCCAAAATGTATGGATTTTGTTCGTGTATTAAAGGGAATTGCGTTGTCTCGGAAAATCCATTCCAATTCCTGAGCTCTGAGCGACAGAAAGAAGTATTATAGGAGAGACACGACGGAGGATATAGAAATCCACACCATTTTCAAAACCCTCCATCAAAATCAAACAAAGATTCAAAGGGTGGGCGGGGAAATGAAGGCGTGTCTTGTTAGGATCCTGCTGGTGATGGTGATTGGTCTTCAGGTGGTTGCGACTACGTCATCAGAGAAAGGTAAGTGGAAAATCCCAAGAACCGATTCCATTAAACTATCAATCGTATATCTATATTAATTACAAATCCCATGTCGTAAAATTAACCAATCTTTATTGGTGTTAAAGTGGCGGAAAGGAAAAGTACGAACGAATTGCCAGACGTTGAACAACAAACATCATCCGGAGGTGATTTTGTCCACGGGGACCCAGGAAAAGGAAAGAGAAAATTGCCCTCGAATGCAAGAATATAAAAAAAACTGTTAATCTGAATCCATATAGTGAAATAATATATAGTGCGCACTTTTCCTTCTAAATTTCCTCCCTCTAATTCATTCTTGTTCGGGTTTGATACGTTCATGTAATTTCTTTTCAAAAATGCTCGAGAAACGTCGTCAATAAAAATACAAATATTTTCAAATCCATCATGAGCAATCGAAAAAGGAAATGGATTTTTTGGTGCAAAAGAAATACCCACGTTTTTTACGTTGTTCAAATTGTCTTTGATGGGCAAATTCCATATAAAAAATTCCATCAAGATAGAACGAAAAGACAGTCAAAAATATATAAAAGCGATTAAATTATTGGTGTGCTGATCTGCTGATCAATTCAAAATCTATTTAATGGACATTTGTATTTAAATATTCTGGTCGTTGTGCGACAGTTGTTTTGTTCTGATCTTCTCCATTTGTTTTGTGTGCCCACTTTAAATGTTCCTCCGTTGACTTTGTCACTTTGCTTAATCCTTGCTCCATCAAAAAGCAGACGAGCGCACTTCCGCACCCAACGGCGAACAAATAACCGAGCGATTGATGAAGAGAATTGTCAAATCCCGCGCGCTTCTCATTCTGCTCCCTTTTCTCAATGTCCTGCGAGTATTGAAGCCAATGTCCAGCATCAGCTGGCAAATCCAACAAAACCCCGACTTGCGCCTTCCCCACGAAATAAGCCACGCCCATCCAGTGACTAAAGATCCCCGCGGACGTGATTCGTCCATGAGCCTCCAAGAGAACGTCCAGATTGGGGGAGGAAAAGACGGCGAGATATGGCGAGAGCCAGATTCGTTGTTGAAGGAGATAGAAATTAGTGTGATGGAGGATCGGGGCCAATGCCCGATAAACACTTTCATCCCGTGTGTAGTGAAGGACACCAATATTGGGGCGGGCAAGGAGGGTCGTCACATCTTTCTCCCAATTGGCCACGATCAGAGACACCATGGACTCCTCCTCCTCCGTGGACTTGTTGACCTGATCGTTGACCTCCAGCAATTTGGTGATGCCTGACCCACCTAGGAATGTGAAGGTGAATCCGTAGGAGTGAACGAGGTCACGGAGGTCATAGTCCGTCTCGTCCACCACCGGCACCAGCTGATCCGACTTGAGCCGACTCAGGTAGAAGTGAGTGGTGAGGAAACAGGTCATGACCCAGGTCACCCACAGCCAGTTCCTCCGTTGCCGTTCCTTCAGGGGAAACCCAACTTGTCCGAGGAGCGGTGAGAAAATGGGGAGGAGCAAGGACGCCATTGGTAAATCCAGGATCCAATGGAAAACGGAGCATGTCGCGCCGATGAAGAGAGCGAGGAGAAGCCACACCCAGTCCGAAAACGGCGCCCAAATGGAGAGCAGCGCGAACTTACTGTGAAGCGCGTCCGTCGAGTAAATGACGGAGAAACTCAAGTCGGCCGTCTTCACCCAGTTGCTAAAGTGATAGAGGGAGCTTGGGCCGTCTCTCGCGCAGTCCCAGCAGTCACTCTCAGGGCGCGTATGTGCGCAGTAGTGAAGAGTGCCATCTACGGATTTCAGTGATTGCCCGGTTCGAACGAGGGAAATGTTGAGGCCGCTCAACATTTCCTGTTGAAGTTTGAGGCGGACTTGCTCGATGGTCAGGTCCGATGAGGCGGCCAGGATTTGCCGATGTGTCAAATCTCCAAGGGGTTTCCCGCCCGACATGGGACTCCCGCCAGATTGATAGTACAATTCTCCCCGGTAGATGGAGCTCCGCACTCTTTTCCATGCTCGCGCTGATTCGTGGTTTACGTTTAATTCTGCTCGGGAAAACTGGACGTGCGCAGTCGAGTCCATTACGATGAAATAGATCCTGTGCGCCGATTGGACGGTGAGTGTGTGCCAATCAATGGAGAGGTAGAGTAAGTGAGCGGGGGCGAAGCAGAAATTGAGGCTCGTCTTTAACCATCTGTCACTGTTTCCGTCTCCCAGCGGGATGGATCCGAGAAAAATGATGAAATCGAGGAGTGTGTTGAATTTCCCTCGGTTTCCCGCGGCAAATTTTGATATGACCAATAATGCGCCGGCTTCTGCTTTTCCTTCATCCGAATCCGCTGTATTTTCAGTTTGGTTATTGGGCAGGAATGACGGGATTAAGAAATGGACTTTGGAGCCCTCTGTGAATTTATTCGGCAGCAGTAGCGGCTGATCCCGAGATGTGATGTCGTTTAAGCACTTGATCCGTCGGGGAATTGACATGCGCCCAAAAAAAGATCCTTCAAAGTCTTCCGAAATTTGCTTGCATGGAGTTTGAAACGCAATGTGAAATTCCTGGAAAATTTGAAGAAAATCCTCGAGTTGGACTGAAACACGCTCAAATTTCACGTTGGTCAACATTCTGGACTGTGCCAGAGCAAAATTTATGCAACAAAGGCAAGTGGCCGTCAGAATCAGGACCAAAATCATTTTTCTGAGGATTGAATATTTTGGTCGTGTTTTTTAAAGTTTGTTCTTCAGGAATTCTCGATATTCAAATGGCAAATGACTGCTGCTAAAAAGGAACAATCAAGCCTTCACTCTTTTGTAAAAGCTTTGGTTCCATGCACATTCTTGTTTTATGCATTGGATTGTGAACGCTGCGGTCGACTGTACTTATAATATATAGAAGACAGCAATATATACAATGGACATGACAAAAGGAAACTTTTTTAAATAGCCCTCAAAACTTGAATACAGCTTGGAATTTCATGATCAAAAGAAATTAAAGGAATTAAAGGTTCCACATTATTTGACATTACACCACAGAGAGCAGAGAACAGAGACGGTTCTCATTTTTATTTTATTCTTGTACTGTGCAAATGAATCGGATTCATTTAAATTGGTCATCACTTTTGTTGGCAGGATTTTTGGACAACTTTATTATACTAACAATAAGTGCAACCATTTTTGAGCATGTGGAAACTCGTGAGCGTAATTGCTTTTGTTATATATAGCTTACAATTTGAATGAGTTTGTTTGCAGAACAAAGCAAACTGCCATACATAATTCCAATTCAATAAATGATTGTTATATTCTTTGCATAATTTACACACACACACAGCAAAGAATCCAAACTCGGACGTTAACAAAAGCACAGTTCCAGATTCATTCACCCCGCGCATTTATTTATATCCTTTGGAAGACTTTCAGGTCAGAAACTGTGGGGATTTTAAATTAATTACGATGGCAATTTTAAATTTGCCGCGGCCGCTGCGTGTTATATATATTCATAATTATTGAGAGACGATGAAGTAGGGCTGTGAAGGCATCATGACGTTGGGATAAGCATACGGATGACTGGGAGCAGCGAGTGAGCCGGGCGCTTGAGTCACCGTCCTCACATCCAACTTCCTTCGGATCTGTATGAAAATTGAGATGGCGCAGGAAATGAAATATGACCAAATCCCCGCCAGTGCCAACAATCCAAATATTTCCAGCCCAATAATCGTCCGCGTTAAATCCGGATTGTTGAATGTCTCACCCGTAAATCGGGCGTACTTTAAATACTCGCCATAGCAGTACATGATGATAAAGACGAGCAAATTGAAGGCGGTGTACACAGCATAGACCAGGCAAAGATATTTCTTCCTTTTCACGGCCCCAACCAGTAGGAAAATGGCGGATAGGATGCTCAGCAACATTCGAATGTAATTCGTCGCCAAATACGCGTCGCTTGTGCGTGATCATTGTGGACGGAGCAAGAAAATGAAAAATGAAAAAGGAAATCCTTTTACGATTATGTCAAATATATTATTTAAATTATATACGAGTGAGGAGGAAATTGGTGGGGAACTGACTGTGAACGTTGACGACGTCAAACTGTTTGGATTGCCCGACTGTCGTCGTCCTCCTCGGTTTTGTACGTGCAGATGTGCGCCCTCCCGCACTTTGCCCAACATCATTCCGACTTTCATAGAAGGAATTGTCCACAGGGAGACCCAAATTCCGCGCCAAATTCCGTCCCAAAATGTTCCCACCATTCCTGCTGCCCCTGCTGCTGTCGTTTGAACTTTGTTCGGATTGGTGGCCACTCCCAGGAAGGACGACCACGGCCAAATAAAACAACTGACCAAATAGGAAACAACCCCAAAATATCTGTGTGGAAACAAATATATGTACAAATAAACAATTAGGGCCAATTGAAAAAAAACAAGCATTGGGAATGAAAAATTGAGGGAATTTATCGGGAAATTACTGAATATTGTTGTTTGTGTAATTGTAATTTGTAATGGACCAATTCCAAGATGGCGATGACGATGCAGCCGCTTTTGATTCCTTGACCTTGTTGTCCAGGATTCCCACAACAGCTGTTGTTATTTAAGCAACAGCAGGGATCGCATCGGAGTCCTCCCGGTTTCCTCTCCAACAATGGACCACCATTATATCCCTCAAACTCATTCTTTGGGATATTTTGCTGGGAGGGCGAGACGAGGACATCCGGAGGGACTTCCGGTGATGGGACTTCGGGACCACCAGACGTTGGCTTGGGCTCTTCGTTCCCGCTCATTCTTTTGCCACGAGTTGTTTTTTTATCATATATAGTTTTGTACTTAACGTTTTAGTGTGGTCAGTTTGATTTTTGTTTTTATATACAATGTATATTTAAAACTCTGTGCTGAGGAAATCAAGAGAATGCCTACAGAAATTTTATGATAATTAATTTAAATTTTAAATTCCTTTGACATCATCACGATTGCTGCAAGGATAATCGCTTTGTTTGAATTTCAAAGACATAAAGAAAAGTCCCGCAATGTTTGAATTCCGCAATTGCAAAATCAAAATCAACTGAGTTGTATATTTAATCAAAAAACGTGTTACCAACGAAACATAATAATATGTAATACATAGTAATTTCAAGGATTTACATTTCCCGAGGGAAAAAAATAAATTTAATATGATTGACATTGAAAATTATAAAGGACTTTTGGCGCGAAGTACAGATCGAATCTATTGAAGGGAATTTGAAATTGAAATCGCGGCAATGCCGTGTTTTCATTGGTGGATTGTACCTACATTTAAATTTTCAGCTCCTCCTTTTGAATGGCTGTAATTTTCCATCCTGTCTTCTCACAATCAGAATTAGAATTATTAGAATGGGGGCAACCACGACGGACGCAGCACCGAACACAATTGGAGCAACAGCAGTAGCAGGATTTGACGGTGAGCCAAATAAGGAGGAGAAGAGCAATGAAAATGTGACCCAGGGCGAGAATCCCAATCGTGTATTCGTGCAGGAACTGTTTCACCGTCGTCGCCTGCGGCATTGCCGTCCAAAATTCCTCCACGCTCCTGCCAAATGGCCAATGTCAATCATTGTCAAACAAATTGGAATTGGAATTTGGAATTTGGAATTTCATGGATTGTTCCAAGATTATTATTATTTACATATGGAAATCCAGCATATATTTACAAGGAAAATTAAGTTCGTACGTGAAACCGCCCATGAAGAGTCGATGAACGCGCCAGCCCAACAACGCCGTGTAGTAACAAAACGAGATCTTCACCTCCGATGACGACTCTTCCTTTTCCGTCCCGTCGTTTTCTGCTCCCGTCACGTTCGCCATGGATCCGCACAGAAGAAGAAAAGCCGCCAAAATGAAAGGGTAAGAAGAGAATTCCATGATTTTAGACTTTAGGAGGTTTCTACGTTGGAAATGTTGCAGTTGGTGGAAGTATGAGGAAAAGTATTACAATTTAAGAGCAAGTTGAATTCAACTGGTGAGGAAAGAAATCCATTTCCATTTCCATTATATATTAGGTAAGGCTGTGGATGACTTGAAGTTCGATGTCCAATTTAGAATTTGGATTTGACTGTCTCGCACTGGTCCTTGTATAGACGATAGACGCATTCAATCCAGTTTCAGCTGGGAAATTGCAGATTGTCCACATGCAGACGATGAGGAAAAGAGACCCAGATAAGTAAGTAAATATAGCTGTGTGAGTTATTGTTTGTACAGGCATGTGACGACCAGAGAAATTGAATATATATTATATAGAATTTAAAATTGATGATATATATAGGAAAAGTCAAACATAAAAAGGCAATGAGATATCAAATGAAATCCAATGTACATGAGTTGACCTAAAAACCTCATCAAGTTTCTTTTTCAGTTTTCTTATATACGATAGGTATAATTATTTATATACATATCGTCGGTTAAGTTCCATAACAGTGTATTATCATTTGGCCCTAGAAGGCGCATACTGAACGTTAGCATATATGAACGCGCACGCACATTCACCTTCAGGGGTCAAATGATAATACACGGTTATGGAACTTAGCCGACGATATAGCGAAGGTTATCAACCTATAATTTGATTGGCTGATTGTACTTTTCAGGAAATTGCAATTCAAAATCCAAATGATTATACGCATAATAAAATGAAAATCATGTCAAGTACGGATATTTTGCATGTGATTTGCATGTGATTTTTATTATTCAATAAATTTATATTGGTAGTGAATTGAGATTGTAAATTCTATAGAATAAAAACTAAATATATGGAAAACCCAATATTTTTCCACGGAGCTTCTTTCACCTTGTGAAGGAAGTGTGATGGTGCGGGGATGACAAATTGGACGGGGCGGGACGGGACTTTCAAAAAATGTGTGTGTGGTTCATCTGTAATAAGATGTTCCTGATGCAGGACAAAGGTAACAATCCCCACCCGAACAGCAATAACCCCCACAATCTCCATTGGTCTCACATCCCCCGCGCATATGACGAGGACGGTAAGGAGGATTACAACGGTCACATTCTCCAAATTCACAGCAATAGCCTCCAGTCCCACAATCCCCATCTTCTGAGCATCCCTGCCCATCCACCACGCCCATCATCACCGTCAAGGAAAGTGACAGGGAAACAACCAGGAGGCAGTGCATCCCCATCAGCCCTGTCCCACATTCACATCAACCATTCAATCACTATTATATATGTTTATCTATACTTTGATCCAGTTGATTTATTTGGGAATGCCGCCCTTACTAAATTTTCCGAATGCTTAAGAGAATTAGGTCAAATGTCAAATGTCAAAAAGAAAAAGGTCAAGGCGAGCACAATTTGATACTGATAAAGTATTATATCTACGAATATTTTTTTACCGTCCAACGTGTGTAGTAGTCTTTTTGTTCGCCAACGTTTGGAGGCCCAATTTGAAGTTCAAATTTTGAACTTGCAAAGCCACAAAATGCGGAAAAGGAAACGAGGGTTTGGATTTATATGATCAACTGCGCGAGAAAAGTTATGTGCCCATGCAACAAGTGTGTTTAAATTCGGATTTGCCCATTCTGTATAATGCAAAAACAAAACCTATACACGTGTCATATTTCATGTCAAAAGAATAAGGAATTCAAGAGTTTCCGGTCGGCGTCCTTTTGATGGGCCGGATGTGGAAACGATTGCTTAACCGTTTGCGTTTTTATGAAGATTTAATAGATAGTAAAATGAAGAGTAATATATAATAGTATAAATAATTTGAAGGGCATTTTATGGAGCGAACGTTATTATATGTCATTGTAATTTGTAAATCTTCATATGTACATTTTGATGGTGGATTTTGGACGAGTTTCGTGTATTATATAAACACATTTATGATGGGGTGATTATCCGCCAATCCATCGTAATATATAATAGGGATTTCCGTCTTCATGTCTCACTTATTATTGTTGGTTGAGTTCATTGAATTGCTTGTAAAACTGCTGGCGAGAAATTCAAATAAGTTTGATTCCATCACATGCGAAAGGACCAAATGAGAAAAACGTTTCGATTCTCCGCATCATTCTTGGTTTATTTTTTGTGGGGAAAGTACCTGCTTGAAAAACATTGGAAAATAATTACTCGGCATTTTATAGACAACTGGTTTTTTCAAAATTGATTTTAAGCGGAAAATTGACAATCAATTGTAGCTGGAAAAGGGAGAAGCGGAAATTAATTTTCATTATTTTAATGACAATTTAATGGAAGGACCTGGAAATTTTGAGGATGCACTGCAACTCGATTTCGAATGAACAAAAATTAATTACCAAGTTCTTAATTTCTGAATTGCATGTATGGTATTTGCAATTGTAAGTACATTGAAATGGTGTGCTTGTTTACATGCTGTGGTCAAAAGCGAAAAGTGAAACGCCGCGCGGACAAGTGCAAAAGGAAATCAGAAGAGAAGAAAGCTATTATTCAAATGCTTATACCACGCGGCTGAATGAAAATCTGAATTACGTTTGCATTGTCAAGTGAATAAGTCTGGCCAACGGATCGGGTCAACCCGAAACCCGTTCGGGTTGACCCGACCCGAAACCCGACTCGTGGCCAGCCGTACAAGTGAATATATGAGTAGAAAAAACTCACGATTACAGAATTGAACTCACTACAAAATACAAAAATGTGAGAGACTCTCATTGAGAGTGGATTCCGGCCAAATCCAATGAATTCAAATTTGTTTGTTTTTCAATGCCATCATAATATATTATTAAATTAATAAGGAAATTTGGAAGGCAAACACAAGGAAAAGCGCTTCAAAATTACTATAACAGGACCATATTGCTAATAAATAAAAAATCCCAAATGTGTATATACATACGGATTGGCCCCCAACATTATTATTAAGATATTACTTTGAACTTGGACTTGTTTTCGTTTGTTGTTTATCCTCATTTAGTCCTTGTTCCCTTTTGAGGCTGCAATTCTTCCTTGTTTGGTTTCTGAATTGAGTTTCTCCGTCCATTCATCATAAGTATATAAGTATATCGACTTGTAAATATAAAATCATCAAGTCATTAAGTCAATACCTATATAATTAAATTGACGTGAACAAACATCGTGCGGATTTCCAGGCCTGCGACTTCGCAAGTAATAAAAATCAAACAAAAGCGTTTACACAGAAATCCTCACAGTACACTCTTATATATATTAGGGAAACGGAATCCTAATTGTGCATATATTGGAATTGTTTGAATTCCCACCTACGTTGAATCCAAAAGATTTCGTATGTTGTATACTTGAGATTACATACAAATGCTGCAATCCTGCGGGATTCCTGACGTGCGTAATCTCCTGGATTCAGATCTAGCCTGAATCCTATGGTAATCCCAAGTGAAAGGCTAATACACAAGTTGTAAGAGAATGGGGGATTCCCGTCAGCTGGTCGGGTTTGGGATTACTTTGGGATTGACAATTTTCTGAATCTGTGGGATTCCGTTTTTCTGTAATCGAAATGTAATCTCAAGGCAAAAGCTTATACATTACGGGAATAATAGGGGATTGGTCAGAGTGAAGGAAACTTGCACTATGTTAACTCCTATGTTAACTCCTATGTAAACTCTCCAAGTCCCTTCTTTCCACTATTATGAGTTATTTTAAATTTACTACATGAGTAAAACAGTTCAGCATTCAACAATGCCGACTTTTATAAGTAATTAATTTGGCACTTGAACATAAACAACGACAACCCTGTGAGTCGGAAGGAAGGACTTGGAGAGTTTACATAGGAGTTAACATAGGAGTTTACATAGTGCAAGCTTCCTTCAGTCTGACCAGGGGATTACCATAGGAATACAGACAAAACACACAATTAGGATTCCGTTTTCCTAAGAGTGTATCAGACTCCGGAGCTTTTTCAAGATTCTTTGTCAATTCAATGTCTTTGATTTTGTACTTTTTTTGGAATGGCTATATATAATAGAATAACAAATCTATATATATAATATATTATATACATATAGAAGATGAAGTTGCCCAATATTTTGTCGGACGGTGTTCTGATGCTCGTGACTCTGCTGTTCCTGTCCGTGACCTGGATGAACATGGCCATGGGTCAACTGAGCCGAAGGACGGCAACGATAACAGCGCCAGTGCCAGCGCCAGAGGGCTTGCTAATTAATGTTCCCCAACAACATTGTCCCAAAGGATGGCTCAGGCGTAATAATATTTGTCGTCGACGATATGTTGGCTGAACTATATATATAATATCTTATATGACTGTGTGCATGGCCACGAAGGCGTCAGTCACTATATTTAATATTTATATATACTCAAAATCCACATTCTTGATCCGCCATTTGTCATTTCTTATATGTGATGCTCTTGTTTCCACATGTTTGAGGATTACCAAACGAAATCAAAACTTAATAAACTATCGCCTATATAATTCGCTGATTCATTCAATTCAAATAAAGTTTGGTCATTATTCAGATTGTATAATAGTTCAAAGTTCAATGCAAATTTGAACAGGAATTTTCCTCAAGTGTCCATTGCAAATATAAAACTGAACGCATTGCTCATTTATGCCGAATTTAGAGTTTCACTTCCTTTTCACTTTTTCCGTTTAAACGCATGTGTTCATGCGCGGGCATAAATGATTTTTTTATAGCATTACGTAAATGAGAAAAGTGAAAAGGAAGTGACTCTAAATTCGGCATTAGAAGCCAAAGAGTTAATGTGAATTTCATAATTTTTTGGATTTTGAAAAAATGTGACAATGCGTGTGTCAAATTGAATTTTGAATTTGAATGATGTGATTCGAATCGACTGTTTAATTAAATTTACGGGAAATCATGGAATTTTTGCAAGGATTTTCATCCATTCAATTCGAAATCAGTTAAATTGTCACACATGAACTATACATGTAAAACTTAACTTGCGCATGGGATTCATGTGAAACCCAGCTCAATCATCAGGTATAATTTACGTGAATTTGAGTTGGGCTAAGTATATCGTCTGTTAAGTTCAAAAAAGAACGATAATTATTTTCCTTAATTTCGTTTGACCGGGGTTGACCTGCTCTGGAGGTCACAATATTAGAGATGGAGCTTTGGGTCAAGGGACATTATTGTTCGTCATGATCTGCTCTACAATAATGTTGCTTGACCCAAAGCTCCATCTCTAATACTTTGACCTCC
>JAIUND010002715.1:0-20433 GCA_034699125.1 Gisinianus flammeolus | reverse complement strand
AGCAGGTCAAACCCGGTCAAACGAAATTAAGGAAAATGATTATCGTCCTTTTTTGAACTTAACAGACGATATATATAATATTTGCGATTTCAGCGTTCCGTCCCTTGAATTCAATTTGTCATAAAACTACATGGGCGTACATATGGTATACTTTTGCCCCATACCCCACACTTTTGAAGACCTCTTTTAAAATTAAAATTATACGAATGAACTAAATCACAATTTGCGCTTGAGGACAATTTATTTTGAAAAACATTTAAATCAACTTTCATTTGGCATGTATATGAACGAAAAATGAGCCATCGTCATAAGCAAAACTATATACACGAATACAAAGTATTAGTAGTACCTATATATTTTTGCCCCGGTCTCCTCCATGTGGAGCTTTATAATATAATAAATGCATTTTCATATTCATTAATTCATTGTTGACACACACCAATTTTATCGTCCTCCACCCCCCCAAAAAAAATCCAAAGCTCATATTCCTATAGATATAGTAAAGTAATTTATTTTCTATAATTTCCAAAATGTCCATAAAAAACGTTTTTAACGGCATATAAAATCCACAGTGAATTATAGTTCTTGCATCATGTCTGTATGGAGTTATGTGGTGAGATAATGGACTCTCGATTAATTTAATTGAGCATTGAGCAATTCATATAGGAGAAACTTGCAGACCAACTCATCGGTATTCACTTATGTATCGAGCAAACGGAATAAGTATACATATCGTCTGTTAAGTTCACAAACGAACTATAATTATTTTCCTTAATTTCGTTGACCTGCTCCAAATGTCAAAGGGCTGAAGATGGAGCGTTGTGTCCTGCGACATTATATTGTCGGCCATGACCTTTTCTGTCACCCTGAATTTTTTCACAATTTTACCCACAAAGACAGACGCAGCAGTCGCATTCCCGCAAATTAAGGAAAATCGTTATAGTTCCTTTGTGAACTTAACAGGCGATATACATGGGAAAAGGAAAAAGGAAAAGAGTCGAGCATCTCGGTCATTTTCATTGTCATTGAAGTTCAATTTCAAATCGATAACTATTTATATATCTATTATCTATGTATGATTATATCTTACCTAATTCAGTTCCTTTGAATGTTCGTCATTGCCGCGTCACTGTTGCTATATTTTTCTTGCACAATAAATGCTTGTTTATTCTATTTCGCCACCATGTAATTATATATATTACTTAATACTTAATTATAGATGTTGGAAATGTGATGACGGCGAGGAAAGGAATTATCCGAATTATCCGAATTATTACATATAATAATAGAAAAAAAATCCATATATAGAAGTAAGTACACGATAAAATGTCTTGCACAACACAAAGTGTTCCTTTCATTCCCATTTAACTTTAACACACACACATTCCTCACTTTTACACAAGTCTCCTCGCAGAACGGTCTGAAGAACGAACACACAATTACACAGATTAAAAACTGACGCTATAAAGAACAAAGGATTCGCGTTAAATTCTATACAATTAGAATTAGAATATTTGTGTATAGAATTGAAAATTGAACAGACGCGGAAATATCTGTACATAGATAAATAAGCGGCTGCTGACTATATATATACACGACACGATAGGATTTCCTCATGTTGACGAGGAAAACGTACAAGTTTTTGGGGCAACATTTCACCCTATCCCGTCTCTTTTGTATATTACCGTTCAATTGGGACGCGAAGAAGGAGCGAGTGACCTGCACCACCAGTAAAATCTCCCTATTAATGTGGTATTTGAACATGCTCACGAGTTTGGGCCCCACTTTGAAACTAATTCACTGCTTCACGATGGGAGTTTTGAATGGGGATCGTGGGATTCCATTCCTCGCCGTGGATTTCCTCTACATCGTCCCGTATTCAATCGTCATTGTCTTCAATTACGCTCACATCCGTCACAAGGAACAAATCGCGGATTTGATCAATCAACTTTTGACGTATGACAAAAACTTTACAGGTACACATGTATACCTATGTACAAAGATTTCCCGCAATACCACAGTATTTGCATGAATTTCAACACCTCAAAAACGACTTCATTTTCTCATTTGAATTTCCCCACAGAACTGTACTGTGCTCAAAATACGGAGCTAAAAAATCCAGAAGGGGAAAACGAAAGCGAAAGCGAAAAGGAACTGGGGAAAAAGAAGAAGAAAAAGAAGAAAGAGGTGGAAAAAACGGATGGTTGTGACGACAATATATTCGCATCGACCTACATGGCGTTCGTCTACAGTGCTCTCACGGTCTCAATCTTCATGAAATACCCGGAAAGTCCCCGATATTTATACGCCGTCATTTGTCGGGGTCTCAATTTGAGTCTGGATGATTGGCTCCTGTACATTTGGATCCCCATCGAGTACTTCCAACTCTGCAAGTTCTGCTTCACATTCAACAACGTCTTCTACATGCTCATCCTTTATGCTCATTGTACCAACTTTTGGCTCGAGGAACTCAGCCGGTATTAAACTATGTACATAGTAAACAATGAACAAACACACAAAACAAAAATTGCATTTCAAAAATAAAAAATTCCCGCCGTTTCTTTTTTTGTATATCGTATATTAGAAATAAAATATAAATAGTGTAGGTGATGTTCTTTTTATGGAATTGGAATATTATTATGTTATTATAGGCCAATGACAGCGGAGGAGAAAGGAAAGCGAAGGATAACGAGAGCACCGGTCACTCGATCCGAAATCCTCATCATTTACAAGATCAAACAAGCACTGAATCGGCAGTTCAATGAATGCTGTTCGGATTTAATCCTTCCCGCCTTCAAGACGCTCAATATTCTTCTCCACGTGACGGCAACGTACGTCACCATTTCCTTCCATTCGGACATTCCCCTCGGCGGATATATCATTTTCCCCATTGGATTCGTCATGTGGTGAGTTAATACATCAATATCAATATACCAAAAGCTCAATTAACATTAACTGACGAATGAATTCACCAATTAAGTCTTTAAGTGTCCACAAAAAATCCCGATAATTCCTTAGACGGATACAAAAAACTGTCTTAATTACAATGGAATATGGAATTAGTAATTATCTGTCTTGCAAAAACAAAATTCTTTCTTGCCTCAAGAAGGACATTAAAATATGTTAATTAAACGTTATAGATATAATTACGGATAAATATGAAATATGAAAACAAAGTGTGTTGCAATGTGGGAAATGAAATTCTCCAGACGATTTCGATGGAAAATCACAATCTCAATCATATGAAGTTGTGGATAAGAAAACACGCCGCATACCATTTTTCACTTTTGTGCATATTAATATGCAGAAAAACGTGGGCTATTTTATAGGAAAAGTAAGAAATTTGTAAAAAAAATTGCAAATATTTCATTTTAATTAAGTTTTAATTAAAGAGATTTTCCGAGGAGTGAGTGGGCAAAGTGGAAACGAACGTTGGTGAAATCGCCGCTAGAGGACTCACTCAAAATTGTACAATGCAACAAAAGCAGAGTTCAAGGAAATCTCTGAAATTCAATGAAACCGTTTCATTCAAACGGAGCTTACGCGCGCGCGAGTCGCTGTTAAATTGTGCTCGACATTTAAACTCGAATATCTTGACTTCTAGATACTGGTATGGTATGCGGCCATGTTTTCTTATCCACAACTTCATATTTGATTTTTTGATGGTTATATTTTTTTGCATGTATATATGTAATTGCAGGTGTGTGATTGAGGCGGACTTGTACCCGCTTTTGGGGAGGATAAACGAATTATCGATAAACTACCGGCATTCCTGGGAAACGGTGGGAGATTGGAGGAGTCGACGACTGTTCAAACAGCTGTTCCCGCTCGGAGCGCGAGTCTCCATCGCCTATACGATCAATAAGACGACTGTTTTTACACTCTGGGGGATCGTCATCAATCTCGTCATCAACTGCATCGTCTTGTAATAAATTGTGCATGTTCATGTTTCATATCCAGCGCATGCGCGCATGGAGATTTGTGGAAGACAATTGAACGGACCGGCTAAATTGGATAGAAATAAAGCTCTTGAAATATAATTGGACATTATAAATATAACAAAGCAAACATTTGCGAGTATACAATTACTGGAGCAAATGTCGCCATTTTGGTAGACAATTCAAGAAATAAACTTGGACAAATATTTGATTTTAGATTTTGATGGTATTTATTCGTAAATAAGGCCTTAAATCGACAATCGAATCCATACAAATCCACCAAACTTTGACTTTGAGAGCAATTCTACAAATCCCTTCACGTTTTAATTGGGGATAAAAAATATTCATTCTCTTTTTACGCATTACACATGACGAAAACAAGACCTTTTGTCGGTGTCATGATTTTGATGACGATTTTGAAGGTTTCTAATTGTAAGAAGAAAATGAATTTTAAAAGTTCCAATCGTGGATTCCTCTTCAGGAAATTCGTAGCGTGTTTTGTCCTGCTCAAAATGACTGCGCATGCTCACTGGATAAACGATAATCAATTTGTGGGGATCGAAAAGAGCGAGATGGATTCTCTGATGGAGGAAATTCAAAGTAGATTAAAGTGTTGGATCAACTTGAAAGACGAACAAGGAAAGGAGACTCCCTGGTTTGAGGACTATTCCACGTTCAACTTGAATCAAATCCCGCTCATTCTCTGTACGGACATGAAAGTGTACAGCAGCACACTCAACCACAAGAGGATGATCCTCACAGTTCACATCAAATACTTAACGTGCCATGTGAATATTTTCCTGATATATTTTGGGATTTGGGATAATTCCAAGGATTTTGAAAGATTTTCGAAGGCTGCTTCGTATAGTGGACTGTCTCACAGGGCAATGGAAAATGGCCCCTCGGATTCATCTTTAAAGATGAATTTCCTGCTCGTTGGGCCGTCTGGAGATGGCGAAACAAGCGCCATCGACATATTTGAGGCTCTTCAAAAAATACCTGGGAATAAAACACCATATTTCGAGGCCCTTCACATATTTTCCTTCAAAGAAATTGGTGGAAACGCCTCGAGGACATCGAAATCAAAATCCAAATCCATCCTGATGATCCAGCAGTACTCTTATTTTTGCATCGATTGTTCCGAACAGAATTTCGGATTTCATTTGAACTCTCCCGCCTTTTCTTTAGACTTAGAACCGGAACTAATAGGGGCATCAAGGAGTTGTTACAAAAAAATAATGGCAAGGTCCTTGGAAATCCGGATGAGCCCTCACAAAATCCTGGTGATTAACGACTTGGAATTGACATTAGATATTCAGGACACCTTTTCCAGAGACATCCTTGCTCCTTCAAATCCTGTGAATCTCTTCAATTCCACCGTCAATTTCCTTCTCCAACCCTTCAATGCGACCATAATTGCCGAGTCCGACCGCTATCAATACCGAAACAATAATAAAAACTTGATCACATTGCGCGGCATCAGTAAGTTCGTCACTTACCAATCCGATTCGGATCCTCATATGATGTCTAGATCCATCGATTGGAGCCCCACCAAAAACACCCGCTACAAATTCATCACTGCAGATGGCGTGCAGAACGTGAAAGAGGGAGCCCTGGCCGTTTATTTCACCCCCTTTCAAGCCCCAGTTTGGATTTCCCTCCTCTTTTCCCTTGGACTCACCACGTTCTTCTTGAGTCTGTCTCATTGGCTCAAAAAACGAAGGGGTAAATTTATTTTGATACAATCAGCTTTCTCGATGCACCGGATTTTGATGGAGCAACCCTACATTCAAATGCTCTCCTCGTCAAATTCCAATTCCAATTCCAATTCCAGATCGAGCTCCATCAAATTTGATGAAAAGATTGTGACAATTGGCGCTTGGCTTTTGATGGCCGTCGTACTCACAAACAGTTACAGAGCGATCATGAAATCCAACTACACTTTGCCCTACCCATTCTCAACGAAATGGAGTCGCCTTGATGAGTTCTTCACCGAATCGGACCCCCAATTATTCATCTACTACGCGGAAATGAATTTCCTTTGCGAGCCGGAGAGGAACGCAAGATTTGAAAAACCGGAATACTGGCGCGGGGACTTTTTTGGCTTCAAACGGCATGGATCAAGTTACCCCGTCCCGTTTGGGGACTTCCTCGAAGAGAAATGGGATCAATATTTCAAATCCTGCTGGACAAACTGCTCCAGCAACATGGCAATGGAAAGTCGCGAACCCTTTGAGAACTCGAACTGTACCTCCATTGAATCCTGTCAAAAGTACGCCGAGTCCTTGAGACTATGGGCGAGACGGAATGTCACGTGCTCTCCGGATCTTCCCGCCCTCATTCAAAAGGAGTTAATTCAAAGGGAACCACGGAGAGCAGTCTTCATGACGACGGAGGAGGACTTTGAATTCTATTGGAATTTGTTCAAGATTGAAATGAGGAAAAGTCCAATGATGGTTTTTTCTCACAATAGGAAAATCAAGGATACCTCCTTTGAGCAGCGGAAAGGATTCGTGATTCGACCTGGCCTTGACCCTCAATCACCGTGGATAATGGCGAAGAGAATGCGAGTCCTTTTGAGTTCCGGGATTTACTGGCATTGGCAGAAATGGGATGGGATTACATTGAGCCCTGAAAAACACGTGGAGAGGAATGTAAGTTTTTACATTGATGAGGTGAATGCGGAATTTCAGAGTTTGTCTTTGGTGGATTCGGACCTTTATTTAGTGTTCCATGTTTTACTCGTTTTCCTTGGTTTCTCGCTGGTTGTTTGGGCATTTGAAATTCGCTCCAAGTTTTTCAGGTCGGTCGTATAAGAAAAGACGATCTTTCCCTTTGTACATTAATTTTGCAAGGTTCAATCCAGCAGAATTTTATAGTGGAAAGTCCATTTCAATTTTAACATTATTTCAAATATTTCAAATTGAGGAATAAAATGTTATTTTTTAATTGCTTTACTACAATGATTAATGATTAATGACCAAAGATTTGCCGCACAAATTAATTGAAAAGTATAGAAATCCTTGAACTTGACTATGATCCAGCTGAAAATGGCGAGAGGATTTGAATAAACCCACACCAGGATCTCTGCACCGAAAGCAACCGCAGCCGTCCACCAAAAATATATGAGGATCCAGAAAACTAGATGAATATCGGATTCTTCAAAGGACAAAGCTTGAAATGGCTTCAAGTCATCCTTGACGATGTCCATTGGATTTCCATGGCGGTCCAATTTCCGATCCGTGGATCGAAATCGAATCGAGTCCCATTTGACCCAAAGTCCATAAATCCCGGATGTCAAGAGTCCACTCATTCTTTTCCCTTGCTCTTCCGGTCTCTGCCTGTCCAGCCCACTTTTGATCCAGTAGCCGGACATGCTTTGAAAGGAGTCGTCCGGACTCTTCCGATTGTGTGAAAATGCCAATTCTCCGGGATTCTCTTTCATCGCTCTCTTGAACATGTTCCAGTACAACTCAAAATCCTGGGATTTGGTGAGGAAAACGACTTTTTGGGTCATGAACTCATTTTTGATCACTCCTGGTAGATTCTGAGGGCAGGTGAGTCTTGTTTGAGTCAAGATGGCGGCGGCTCTTTGGTACAATTCACACGCGTCCAATATGCTTTTGGTGCAATTCCTCGTATTTGGATTTGGTCCATTTTCGTTTGAAGTTGAAAATGGTGGGATTTCTCCAGTTGATCTCGACATGAAAGAGGGCGCTTGGATCCCAATATCAGAAAACCCTGGCGGGAGTTTGATTTGATTTGATTTGATTTGAATTTGAATTTGAATTTGAATTTGAATTTTCTGCATTCCCCCCGCAATTTTGTCCGCAAACCAGTCGACTGGCTTCTCACACACTGAAAATGTTCTTTAAGAAGGTCCCAGCTTAAGAATGATAAGATCCAGCACCCCAATCAAATGAGCCCACTTCCTTCCAGTGACAGTCCGTGTCCACTTGTGACCAGTAAATGGAGAGCGTCGAGAGATCAATTTCCTTGTTAGTGAGGAGCCAAGACGCCTGCGCATTCGTCCAACTCGTGACAAAAGGGAAGGGAATGGCGTATTCGGAAATCATGAAGGTCCTGTATTCGTTTGTGAGGATGAAACTGCTGAAGAGCCAGAGTCCAAAAACGGATTTCAAAACTCTTCTAACAATAATTCCGCTTGATTTACAAAGAAATGATGGCGATTCCTCTGATTGTTCAACAAGGAGGCCGAAAATCCACCGAAAGCTTGCAAATGCTCGAAACATCCAATGTAAATATTCTCTTTCTCGTCCGTTTTCGAATTTGAGCAGCGACCAAAAGAGCGGAAATGTGAGGAGGAGAGCGGTCAAAGTCGACGAGGAAAAGAGGAGGAGCCAAACGGGTGTTTGTAATGGCGCCAAATACAATTCCATGGTTGTTTTGAACTGATGGATCCCATCCGATGTGATGATCTTGTAGTTTGTGAGTCCGGTCGTGAACCAGTTTCGAGGTCGATTGTCATCCCACAATAATACATTTCTATATATATAATGGAAAATTTGGGAAATGATGTGGATGGCGCTAAATTTTCAAATGTAAAGGATATAAAATTGAGTCTTTCCGCTTTAATTTTTTTAGGGACACTAACCTTGCTGGATCAAATATGATGAATTCGCTCGGGTTTTGTCCACCCATTCCGTACTCGTCCTCATTGAAAGTCGTATTTAAACTGGAGAGAAGGCAGATGAACGTGGATGTTGCCAAATTCCATGGGTTTCCTCTGCTAAATGGTGACACGTCTCCGAGTTTTATCCTTGAATACGCACCAGATTCAAATTCCCCATATTGTAGGAAATCCGACAGCATCCAATCGTAGTGGAGGTTCAAGGAAATCCTTTGATGGTTTTCTCGGATCATTCCGAAAAAGTCCGCGACGATGCACTTTGAACACACCGAGGATTTCCCGCCATTTTCCTGATTCTGATTGCAATGAAAGTCCAAATTCAAATTGAAATCGAAATCAATGGCTGTCCTCTCAACTTGAACCAAGCAATCCGAGCAGAAATGAAATGCTTGGGAGATTTTGCGTTCCAAAGAGGAAATTGAAGTGTCCTGTTCAATATTTGCATGATGGAGTAGAGCAAAAAACGGGATGATTTTCCACACTTCAAAAGGCTGAATTTCCTCGAGAATCCAGGACGCATCAAAGTGATCTTTGTACATGAAAAGGAGGTGGAGTTTAGGGAAGATTGGACTTGGTCGGGAGGAGGAGCTTACGAGGATGCCCATGGCATAGTTGTGTAGAATAGTGAAGAAGGAGGCTCCAAATTTATCTGGTGGAGTTGGAGGCAAACTGTACAAATTCAAATAGCAATTCTGATGCTTCAAACCCGTAAACAAGTCAATATTCTGTACTTTGACTTTCCTATTCATTTTTGCAATGCGTCGAGCCTCAATGTCCGAATTGGAGTTGATGACCAATGGCGATAGGTCTCTTTGTCTTTGAAGGGCAGCGCTGAGTTCAATGTAATCAAATATCGGGTGGAAATCGATAAGATGAGAAAACACCGAGACCGGGGGTTTTGGACCGCATCGAGGACTCCCTTTGAATTCAACACCAGATTCTGAGACGAGTCAGAAGGGAAAGTAATACCGAATTGTTCAGAAAATCCCACAACGGTCAACAACAATACAAAAAATATACGAAAACATAGGGCGGGAAATTTAAGTATTGGGGGAAAGCGCCGGAATTTTATTTTCATTTTGATTTTGACTGATTTTCAATTCAAAGTTCTGAAGACATTCGTGCTGAAAGTGAACTGTGGACCAACAATAAGCTTTATGGAATATCTTTGCTCGATTTTCTTAATGAGATTTCTTCTCCTCATTAAAAAATGTATACGGTACAAAACAAATTGGAGTGCCGCTCGAATTTGAAATGTCAAAGGACAACGAAATAACGAAATAACGAAATGATGAATAATTCAACTTTTCAAAGAGGATATTGTAGAATAAATGTGGAATAATTGACAATCAATTGTTAAAATTTGCCTACACACTATTTACACTAGGATTTTGAAATTCAAAATCCAATTACTTTGAATTTGAATTTTTAATTTTAAATTTTAAAATCCCCCGCCTTGCCCAGATATATATTTGTCACTCCCATCGTCTTGGATGAATTTAAATGTAGTTGTTGTTTTACTTTTGCTTACATATACTGACAGTTTATTCCTTTAAAATATTAAAATTGACAAGAGTGGATCCGAATAATGAATAATCAAATAATGAAAATAAAATAGTTAAGAAATTTAAGGGCGGTAAATTTGAAGAGTGAAAGACGTTTAATTGTATTTGCGTATATAGATCCAGAGTTAAATCATCCTCAAGTTGGTCATCCTCATCATCATCATCATCATTATGTTTCCATTTTGATTTTGACTTTGATATTGAGAGTGTGGTATTGAAGATTTAAAATCCTCATTTGCCGCCGGCTCCGGCTCAACAAAATCCAATCTCATCAGTTTTCCCGCTACAATTCATGGATCCACAGCACTCGTTACTGGAATGACAATATTTCCCACGAGGCAAACACGCAGCCCGCTTCACGATTTCCAATCCCTATACATTCAAATGTATACAAACAAAATCCCATTATTAATTTGATCTCTATGGTTATGGTTCTCTGATATTCCGAATGAAAATAATGAAGGAAAAAGGACCCTATGGGGAAATAATGAATCTTTAAACTGGACATCAATTAAAATTCTGCTGTGGACTTACATTCTCCTCAGTTTCCTCCGCATTTTCAGAGTACGAGCGCTGAAAGTTGAAGTATTATAAAAAAAAATAAAAATTAAACAATTCGTTAAGATTATATAACCAAGCGGGAGTGGAACTTCAAATTTCCAAGCTTCAAATGTCAAATGTCAAAGGGAATAAATTTAAACAATGAATAAAATTGGGAATCCTTAAGGGAATTTTTACCTTGACAGTGCTGGAGATCACCATGGAGACGAGTCCAACGACGAGAAGAACAGTGAGAGACTTTGAAATGGCCATTTCTCTGTGGATTTATTTTGTGTGGATTTCTTCTGGAATTCTGGTCTGAGTTTCTGTATATACTGAAATGTCGTTGTGCTGGTTGGTCGAGTAAAAGATGTCTGATAATTTTCATGGAGAAACTCGGGCTTGTTATACGAAAAACGACGGCTGGATTCCACCATATGTTTTCTCTCTCGTTCTTCGTATGGCAAAATTTCATGTACATTTTGCAGTGACCCACATTAAAAAAACATGGACATTATATTAGGCATAAATATTTAAATATTGTGCGATTGTGGTAAAAAGAAGAAGGAAATATATTCCTGTGCCACATTGCAATTTATAAGAGAAGGAAAGCGTTGAGAGGCGAAGGAGGAATTTAAAGGTTTTTTTTGATAGATGTTTAAGAGGAAGAAACCCCTAATTTTTTGTAAAAAAAAAAAACTATCCTCAAATCAAAATGGAATGTTTTTTGTTCAACTTACAGTATTTTTGTCTTTCCTACATAGCTAAAGGCAAAAAAATCAATATCCTAATACTTTCCTTACACGGAATTCCCTAACTTTTAACCACAATCTAAAAATATACAATATTGAGCTTTGTTTATTCATACATTTATGTATTTTGGTCAAGCCATGTGGACCGGCAAACAGCACACGCTCTCATTTTGAGTGTTTTTTTAAGAAGGAAAACGAAATGGCGTGGGAAATTAACACGACGAAAGAATCAGTGTTTTGTTTTGGGCACAGACGTGTTGGAAAAAAACAATATGTTTTTCTTCCTGTGTGGTTGCTTATATTTAAAAAAAACCATGTGAATTCCTCCTTCGCCTCAACATTTTTTTGGATTAGGTATACACGAGTTTATGATGCCAACACATCACACACAGTTTGACCAAAAACACAAATACAAATACAAATGCGATTTCTATAGTTGTTTATTCACCATTCTTAAACTGATTCATCAAATATATACGGATATAAAATCATTTGAATGTGGGTCAGTGCATGCAAAATGCACATGGAATTTTGCAATCAGAACAAAACGAGAGAGAAAACATGTATGGTGGAATCCAGCATACATGTTTTTCGTTTTTCGTATAAAAAGCCCGAGTTTCTCCATGAAAATTATCAGACATCTTTTACTCGACCAACCGCAAAGGCATTTCCGTATATATAGAAACTCAGACCAGAATTCTATATAGAAGAAATCCACACATATAAATCCAGGAGAAATCTGAAATGGCCATTTCAAAGTCTCTCACTGTTCTTCTTCGTCGTTGGACTCGTCTCCATGGTCATCTCCAGCTCCAGCACTGTCAAGGTATATACTTCAACCCTTTTAAATTCACAATTGAATCCATTTTGTAAAATTCCCATTGAAACTTGAGATTTGGGATTCGACTCGAAATTTATAACGAAAGGCTCATTTCTAATTTTTTTTGTATTTTTTTCAAATTTTCAGCGCTCGTATACGGAAGTGGTGAACTTTGTAAGTCATTTTTAATTTAATTCTTATGAATATTGTTTTTTGATTTCTATTGATTCTACAGTGAAAAACAATGGGTTTATTATCGGAGGTATAAACGAATGTGATTTTGTTTGAAGGAATCGGATGTGTGTGGTGAAACGGGCGTGCGTGTTTGTCTCGTATGGGAAACATTGTCATTCCACAGTAACGAGGACTGAATGATGGATCGATGAATTGTAGCGGGAAAACTGATGAGATTGTGGATTTTGTTGGGCCGCGGAGCCAAGCGAGCAAATGAGGATTTGAATTTTGTATTCATCAATGTGGTGGATTGTTAAACCCTTGCCAATCCATTGTCTAATCGCTATGAAGTGCCCATGAAATATTGATCATTCCTTGAAATCTATAGTGTCTATGCAAATACAAATACAAAATCCTTTACTCTATGATTCAATCATATGAAATTGAAAACAAATAAAATCCTATGAAAATCTTTCACATGTCTCCTTTGATTTCAATTTCAATTTAAATGACTTTTGAATTTTATCCTTATTTATTGCAATTAGACTTTTAACTTTTAATTTTTAATTTTTTAAATAGTATTTAAAAATAGGAAAATTTATTCAAGGTGATGGTGTGGAATGAAAAATACTTATTATAGGTAATATATTAGTTAACGAATTCGGTTTTCCCGGTAAATGTTCATTTCATTTTAATTCCTGGACACGTTGAATGAATTGAATCACGTCTTTGGCAAGGATGTCTGGATGTTCCAGAGCCAAGAAATGTCCACCATCCCCCACCAATTTATAACTAATGAGATTTGTGTATTTATCTTGAAGGATCCATTTCGATTGAGACATGTAGTCATGAGCAGCCATTATGCAACCCGTCGGGACTTTAATTGGAACACTGTGTGCAAACAAAGAAAGCCACACAAACAGTCAAACAACAGAACAAGAAAAATTAAATTGTTGCATTTTTATATATTTTAATTGCATATGGAGAGTGACGACGCTTATTCCCATTAGTTATATATATTTTACCTATCAAATCCCAAAGCCATCTCTCGAAGCACAAAAAACTCCGAGTACAGTCGCATGGACGTGGTAATGGAATTGGTGAGCCAGTAAATCATTATATTATCCAATAATTCATCCATTGTGAATTTCCTCGTCAGATCCCCATCAGTTTTCTCATAACCACCCGCATTTGTCCACGTGGAGAATTTCTCGAGGATGTAGGCAGCCAGGGCGGTGGGACTCAAACTGAGTCCAACTCCCACCGTATCCGGTTTCGTCGCTTGTAAATGCGCATAGCCAGTTTCCCTCACAGTGAAAGTCCACCAGGATGAAAATGAAGGGAAGCGAGATTGCTCTTCCGGACTCATCAAAAACGAGGGGAACATCGCAGAGGCCAATAAACGAAGATAAGATCGTGCGTGCATACTCGCGCATGCGTTCGAATGCAGTGCCAACACGCTATAGCTCAATCATAATCACAATCACAAGGAAAATCATATGTATTTATAATTTCCCCATAGAAAATTACGAAGGTCTTGTTCGTTATTATAATGTGGATTCGTCGTCGTCGTCGTCGTATTTTTGGTCACTTACTTTTCCGGGTAGGTGATGGCCATATTTGAAGCAACCACGGAGCCCCAATCCCCGCCTTGTATATAAAATTGCGGGAAATGAAGTCGCTTCATTAATTTCAAAAATATTTGGGAGATCCCAACTGGCCCCAAACCAGGGCGAACGGACGCCTCCGAGAATCCGTAACCGGGCAACGATGGAATTATCAACTAAAACTCATCAAAACAAAAAACAATTCATTAAAATTTCATCAAATTCCCCATTCCGGATTTTGAATTTGGCATTATTATTATTATTATTATGAAAATTCAAAAAAAGTTCGCACCTCAAAATTGAAATCCGAGTCGATTGGTTCCGTCAAGAGAGGAATGATTTTCTGGAATTCGACGAAAGAGCCGGGCCAACCATGTAAAAGAAGGAGAGGAAGCGTTTTCTTGTACTTTTTCCCACTAGAACTACCACTTTTCCCTTGAACATGTTGGAAATGAATGTCAATCCCTTCAATCTTGGTCTTGAATTGCGGGTATTGATTCAACAGCGTCTCTCGTTGTCTCCAGTCGTATTTACTCTGCCAATATTTGACGACTTCCTTCAAATAATTGGTATTGAATCCGTATTGGAATCCGATGTTCTCCAGCGGTGGGGTCAATTTCCCACTCGTCAACTCGTCACTCAATTTGAACTTGAGCTCCTTCAGAATCTTCTCATCCACTTTGAGTGTAAACGGATGGATTTTCTCATCCTCCGGACGGATTTTCCCACGTTCATCCGAGGGACCCCAGAAATTATTGGCATGATCCAAAAGGACTTGTGAAGGAAAATCCCTATCCCGGAATTTCTCATAGAGACTTCGAGAGATGTAAATCGTCACAATGGCCAAAACTAGAATCTTGATTTTCCCCAAGATGACAGAGGCAAATTGAATATAGAATGAAATATAGAGACGATCCGGCTGAATGTGTTTAATGTTTAATTCAATATTCAATTATACAAGGACGACGCAACACGCAGCTCAAACGGGACGGCAGCAAAGAGCACTTGAATAAAAGTTGGAATTATCAAGGGATTCCCTCTCATGCACACACCGTTAAAACTCCGGTGGAATTTTTACCCTTTTCAGGGTAACCAAGGGAACTTGCTTTAAAGAGTAAAATTTTACTCTTTTCGGGGTACGCTTTACCCCTAGAAGAGTTAAACGTACCCTTAAAAGAGTAAAGTTTACTCTTTACAGCAAGTTCTCTTGGTTACCCTGGAATTTTTTACAGTGCAGCACACACACACACACACACCAGTCACAGCTAAAAGTCAGAGTATTATTATGATATAATTATCGGCTTTTGACTGTGCTGCTCAAGGTGTTCCATCAGTTTTCCAACAGTTCATATATTATGTGACGTGAACTGTTTTGGACTTTGACTCTCTCAAATTTCAATGTGTATATCGTCTGTTAACTTCACAAAGGAACTATAAGGATTTTCCTTAATTTGCGGAAATGCTCCTACTGCGTCCGTCTTTGTGGGTAAAATTGTGAAAAAATTCAGGATGACAGAAAAGGTCATGGCAGACAATAATGTTGAAGGACCCACAGCTCCATCTCCAGCCATTTGACCTTTGAAGCAGGTCAACGAAATTAAGGAAAATAATTATAGTTCGTTTGTGAACTTAACTTGGCATTTTACTATATTTTACTATATTGCTATGTTCACAATTCACAAATATTCAATACAAGACAAAAATAAAATTGATTTCCAGACCGATTTCAAGGAAAAAATGGGAATTAAATGTAATTCCGCACTGGCCGAATTCACCCCATTTTCATCATAAAATGAAGCGATTCAGAAAAATAAAGATAATTTTCACAAGGTAACAACTTTCAACAAAATTTATCTACCGCTTTGATGACAAACTATGGCTGTAATTACAGTAACAAAATCATTTAAATTGCTAAACCCAATCCAGAGATCCAGACAAAGTTTTTGACTGAGAAAAAACCAACAATTTTTGTCGAAATTCAATCTTCGGCCGTACGTGGCAACCATCGGTATTTTCCAGGGCATGCATAATGAAATATTTTAAGAATACGATGCCAATTAATTAGGCTATGAAGCATTTTTTGAAATATTCAAGTAAATGCATAAGATATTGCCAATAAAGTTGAAATTTCCGTGGCCGAAATCACCCCTGGGTGTCCTAATTCACCCCCGTCCACGGTATCAAAGGAAAGAAAAAGTTACCGAGGACAACTTATGCTAACTTCATTTTCTGTACTCTATGTATGATGGAAGGATGTAAATACAGGAGTCTCATGTCCCTACTCGAAGATAGGAGCCCATCCAGTCAAAAAATCAAAGTAGGTGAGTAAACGAGCTCTTTTTAACATGGAGCAACTCCACTTTCTCTTCTTATCCTTCGTCTTACCTTTTCCAAAGCTAATTTAGAATTTTTATTTACGCTCTTCTAGTTTTTCAAGTTAACTGTAAACGTACTTGATACATTTTTCAAAGTTAAAGTTATGATACGAAAATTTCCATTTGACTACCACATTTCTTCTATCTCTCTTTCTTTCTCTCGCTCTCTCTCTCTCTCGCTTTCTCTCTGTACTCACCTCCTCAGGTTATGCATGAATTCATTGAATTCTCAAAGAGGAGCAATTATTATCTATTGATACATCAAATTTAGCCATGGAAAACAAGTCCTCACTTTCCCTTCCCACTCATAACTAATAAAAATAATATTTTATGTAGCAATCTATCTATTTTTAGTTGAAGGGGAAATCACTTGAAAATTAATCACGACTCCTCATGTCAATTTGCTCGAGTTATTTTTGTATGTTTTATAGTACAGATAATTGTTGAGGATTAAAAAGTGGTGGTAGGAGATATTTTCGTTAGCAGGAAAACTCAAGTGGTAACTAATAATATTGTGGAATTGGAATGGTGAGTTGTTGGAAGCGGACTTACCCGGAGCTGATGAAATTAGTTAGGTACTGAAGAAGACTTTTAGAGACTTTGGCATCATTGGCAGTGTACGAAGGGAAACTACGATCTTTGAAATTCGGGCCGAGTAGAGCATGTCCAATTGAAAATTCCAATAGATCTTCACTAATACTGCCGATTCTCTGTTAATTAACACATGAATAAATGAAGAAATGTACGATATATTTTTACGTGCAGTATTTGTGTGGGGAAATCCTTCTGGAATTTTTTTGGAGTTGCATTTGAAAAGGGATTTGAAACTTACATGAGGATAAATGGAGTGTTCAGGTTCGTATTGGAAATGAAAGAAGAAAGTATTCGAGTTGACTTTCTGTGAGTGCATAGAGGCGACTTGAACGAGGGGTGCGACAGTGAGTCCATCACTCAGGATATTCAGAATGGAATCTCGAACATCAATAAAATCCTGCAAAAATCCAATTTAGTCCCAATTGTACAATTTTATTAGATAACAATGTTGAGAAAGAGAGAGAGAGAGAGAGAGAGAGAGAGAGAGAGAGAGAGAAAGAAAGAGAAAAATATTTGTGAGAAGGATCAAGGAAAGGTTTGTGTGTGTAAAATGGTGGGAGAGGTAAAGAAACGTTGATAGGATAGAATAGAATAGAAGAGAAGAGAAAGAAATAATGTTCACCTTTCGAGGTTTTTCCCAGTCTGTGTACTCGTTCTTTATTGTAGAATAAATCTCATTGAGATGGAAGACAAAAACATTTCGTACAAGTGTTCGGAGAATCCGGTCTCGTTTTAAATCGGGCAATCCATCTTCAATGTCCTCTGTATTCAACTCTCCAAAAGACTCAACGGAGGCCGTCCCAATCAGCATGGGAATACGCGAAAAATAGCCATTTGTGTCGTTTTTCATTTCAAATACAAAATCCGATTTGACCACGGAATTGTCAATGAGTGGACCAAATCGAGCGACAAATCGAGGATGAAGCAGCTCTGTATTCACGGCTGAAAGTAATTGATCCAGCGGGATCTGACGAAGGCATGGACCATCACGTTCTGCACTTGATGTGGACCGACCACCCAACCCTGATATTCCTCCAACACCCTGACTTCGGACTGATCCCGACCCTCCTCCTCTCGTCTCTCCACTTGATGATGATGATGATGATAAACTTGGGCTCCCTGGAAATCCCGTGGTTTCTCCTTGACAGTTTAAAAATTGAGCGAGTTTTCGTACATTGGATTTTGCATGTCGTTGGAATGACCATGGACTCAGTGATGAACCACTCAGTAAAATCACACGGTGAAAAAGTTCTGGAAATATCCATATCAAAAACAACAAATCAATTAATAAACACAATCAAACATTCAATTCTTAACTTGTAAATTCTATAAAAAAAACCCCCGACATTTTCTCTACAGGGTCAAAAAACCCAAAAGCCCAAAAGTAGAAATCCACAATTCACACAATAGAATTTAAAATCCACATACACACACACACATGAGTTTTGATTACATTACGTTACATTACATTACCACACATGCTCTGCTTGTCTCCAAAGACTCGGAATCTAACAACTTTTGCCTTTTCCCATTATATAACTAGTCAGATTGGAAAATGGCTATACAATGCTATTTCGGTTTCATGGTAGGATTCTTCTCCTCTCTTTTTCACAAGACCAAGACGAAGATAAAAGAGTTAGTCTATTTCTATCCCAAAAGCATTACCCGAGAAAAGGTAATCTTACTAAATATCAATTTACTTAACTTTCTATCTCCTTTATCCAAGGACTCTTTTCTCTACCGGCAAGTCCAAGAAATAAAGGGATTTCTTATATATCTACATACATCTCGTACGATGAGAAAATACAAGAAATAGAAAACAATACTACTCGCTACTCGCTATTGTGTATCCACATCCACATATCCTTCAAACATGGAGCTAACTACACTTCCTTACAATACATGAACAGCGAACACATATACATACGATACATACCGACATTTCTTTAGTTTTATATCTCTTTCCCATTCTCATCTACCCCCAAACGAGAGAGTATAATGGGATTTTATTCACCCCATTAGAAAGGTTACACAGTTAAAAGTAGACAGAGCGATGCGGCTACACGATAAATGCCATTGTGTGTGTGTGTGTGTGGGAGTTTGCATTGGTAAGGAAAGGGAAATGTGTAGAACATCCGCATTTCTCTAGTCTGTTATCCATTGGTAACAATACACGAAGAAGAAAAGGAAAATGAAGAACAGCAACATATTCTACACATATTTCTTTTCCCTAGCTTGTCTACTGACTGTGAACTGTGAACCGTCAGTTTGAAGTGACTTTTTGAATAGAAAGAGAGAGAGAAAGAGAGAGAGAAAGTTTGAAGGAAGACTGAAGAAAAATCTATAAAACCAACTTTTTGATTCCATTAGGTAAAATAGATTTTTTCATTCTGAAGGGAAATGCGAAATGCGAAATATGCTGTGGTTGTGAGGAGCTGATTCTTGCTTTTAGTAAGTACACAGAAGCACCAACAACACATGGAAATAAATAACAACTACAACTACATGGTTAGCTACAGAGAAGAAACCCGAAACAGCTGACTTTCTCTGTGCACCGCTTCCACCTTAAGACTTTCCCTTTTTCTTATTTGTCTGTAGAGAGGAAAGAGTTTGAAGCTCCTCAAGATTTTTATGTGAGGTTACCATCTTTCCCTGAGCACTCGTTCTTCTGCAGTCAAACGTAAATAATTCTCAACTTATTCCATAAAAAAAAATCTAACTACATGCATTAACTCAGCCAAGTTTTTTTTGCAACTTTTAAATACAGATACATATGAGGATGACGACGAGAGGGAGAAAGGGAGAGAGAGGAAAAGAGAGAGAGATGTGAGGAGAATAAATTATAGACTTGCACTTTGTACGCTCGTATATCCATTATTTTTTTTCGAGAACTGTCTTCTCACACTCTGGTTAGTAACTCTGGAAGTCCATAAACACGGGGCAAAAACTGAAAAAAGGGAAATTCCTTGGACTTTTTTATACCAAGTTACCTTTCCCCTCCTCCCTTCTGGCCATGTCCCCCTCCAACCCTCAACATGCTCCAGTTCTATGTAGTTCTAGTTCTAGTCATAACTTTCCCCGTGTTCATTACTCCAAAGAAAAGTTACAGGGAAAAAACAGAGTACATACGAAGTGTGTGTGTGTGTGTGTAAATATAAGGAGAGACCGACCCACATCTACGCTCCACCACACGCGTATAAAAAACAGGGAAAAGTCCTCAAAAACTCTGTACTGCATAAAGGCTAGAAATTTTAATGATCAACTTTTTCTTCAATCTTGAGCCTTGAGCTCATGTAAAAAGGTTCTTTTCTTTTGGGAGGGAGAGAGAGAGCGAGAGAACGAGAGAGAGCGAGAGAACGAGAGAGAGAAGAGAAAGAGAGAGAGCGAGAGAACGAGAGAGAGAAGAGAAAGAGAGAG
>JAIUND010002714.1:0-20439 GCA_034699125.1 Gisinianus flammeolus | reverse complement strand
AATTAATTTAGGTCAGATTAGGTCAAATTATTTGTATAACGTCAACTTGGGGTCAGTAAATTAGTGCAGTGCGCCATTTTTATATTTTCGGGTTACGTTTTGACTAACTGAAGTGAATCGCGCGCGAAGCGCAAATTTGTTTCAAAATTTATCGACTTTTCATTAAAAGAAATTGTAACATGTTACAAGGGGTAGGGGGGTCTGAGGAAAATGGTACATTTTGTTACATGGGGGACGGTGGGTCCAAAAAAGCCGGTTTTTTTAGTACGTAATAAAAAGTTAGCCTCTTATGCATACGGCAGAAAGTGAATATTTGAGGCATATTAAACAACTTTTTTTGTCAAGGATTTCTCATATTCTGGATTTCAGAGTGCGTGTGGAAAAATATGCTCACTATGTATGTATAGAATCTCTGAAATTCCATACTCTATACATAGAAATAGTGAGCACGTTACAATAAATTATACCACTCCCTCCCCATGTTACATATTGTTACATTGTGGACCATCCCCCCTGCCACTTGATACACTTTGTTACGTTTTTGGTGGACCACACCCCCCCCCCCCCCCAAAACGTGTAACGTGATAAAAGTATGCTCCCTTACGCTTTTCTCGTTTCTTTTTTTCGTTCGTGCCTATTGGTAGAAGTAACGCCGAGTAGAACAACAACAAATATACGAACCAGTTTTAACTGGGTTTCGGATCGAATACGCTGTTTTATTAGGAAACTCCATGTTGCACGTGGCTCCGAATTTCTCCTACGCATGGAGCACTCTGGATGTGTGTCATAGTCACTATATAGTGTGTACGTACATGCATTTATACTATATAGTACTGTAGCTATTAATACATCGCACTTTCACTGAGAAAGCTCTGGAAATTCGCAGATGGATCCAACTTACGGTGTAATTAATCTTGAACAAATAATTACCATAGTACTATCATCGTAACAAATATTTGCAATTCAAGGAACTGTGATGATATTTCTCAGTTTTCAGCACATAAAATGGTTAACAAACCATTTTCAAACTTCTATAGTTTTTATGAACTTGGATTGAAAAAAAATTAAATAGCAAGGCAATAAGCTCGAGTTCAAATTGATTTTGTTTCTTCGAAATGTGGATTTTTTGTGACTTCCAGCGAAAATAATTAAACCTGTGCCGATTTTTCAATAGTTAAGAAGATATAAATTGTTGACTTGGCCTACACAACACAATTAATTGGTAGTAGCACAATCAGTTTTTTGATACGCCAGTAATTCAAATAGAATAGAATCTAAAGAGTGTGATTCTACAGAGAGAGTTAGAACAAACATGGGAATAGGATGTAGATAACCTTCCATGGTGAACTCTGGGAAGCACTTTTCTCTTTTTTCTTACACCCGTTACCATGATGTAAGCCAACTCGTGTGATTCAGTTTCACATTTTGAGCTCATGTTCATTGTCAAGCGAAATTGATAATGATTGCCATGCACAATACTGATTCCCTTTGTTAACAGCTGATATGTTTTATTGAGTAATTATATTATATTAAAGATATTGCTACTTACAACTTGTCAATCAATATTTAATCAAATTAAAATGAATTTGCAACACAACAAGTCAAACTTGTTGGTGGTCGCATGGAGTGACGGTTTATTAGTTGAATCGAGAATGCTGCCCGTCTATCTAATAATTAATAATCTCTCTTTCCTTTCATTCAAAACGAATGCACTGGATTTTTTTTGGTATTCTACTGCAGTGGTGTACTGAATTTTCTATAATGGTGATCGACAATTTTCAAACGAGGACTTTCAAATGTGTATGCACAATCTTTGTTTAAATGGTTTATGTACACAGAAAGACGGACTTACCCATGCATTTAAAAAGTAGACGATGGCAATAACTTGTGTAGAATATTAATAGTTTCTCACTATAGAGCACCTTTATTTTTATGCACAGGAGATAACTATTTCATTTTTCTGCAATGTAATACAGTTTGTGTATGCGTGTGGACACGTTTTTTAATGTATGTATACAAGATAGACACTCGATCCTAAGACGACTTTGCGTAAAAACAAAATTGTTGGTAACACGAAAAAATAGTTTGCAAAAACCGGAGATGTTTATTGAGGAAGGGTTGATGGAAGAATGGAGGATTGAGTCTCCCGTATTCCCTTTTACACATGTGAACATTCGCATGGAATAGAGAAGCGTAGAAGGTATTGGATGAAATGATAAAAGAGGTAGGCTATGGTTTAGGTTAGATTTACTGAATCCGAGAATGGCTATATGTATGGAAATAGCATGAATACAAAACAGATAGAACTCGACAATATATAGCTAAGCGAAATTTACAAGGAATCCTGCGCGGTCTGTTGTACATGTGTGGATTGGAATATGTACAGAGGGGTTCCCGAAGGGACGAGCATAAAGTTGTAGACTTTATAGTGTGCATTAAAAGTGTGCATGCTTTCGCCAAAAGATTTTTTGCAATATATCGACGAATACACGGGGTATGCTCCTGAGTCAGTGCATCTTACTTGCATTTCCCTTCGGCTTCCCACACACAAACTGTATGTACACTATTGTACACACATAGTCCGCATGCGTTTTCATGCAGTCTCGTTTTGAAAGCGTGCAATTGTATGTATCTTTCCAAGAAACGTTGATTACTAGTCAGCCTTTTAGATGATACCATATAGGTAGGCAAACTTGGAAGGAATTTATTTAAATGTATTGGAAAATTGTTATTGTGGAGAATGGCTGATGTAGCGATGATGCACTTTAAAAAGAGGAGAAAGTCTGCAAGTATTGCAAGTATGTATGTGGATTCGTACCGATGCTCTTGGTTTCAGTATAGTCGAGCGATTCCTATTGTCAATTTGTCATGCATAAGAATCATCCAGTCACTGATTATGAGTATTTTTGTGCACTCCTTCCTTGGATATATTTATTAGCCAAGAATTTTAAATTTATTGCTCAGAGGAAATGAAAGGAAGACGCAGATGACGATTTTGAGGGAAGTTATGAATTAATGAATATAAATACATAAAATACTATACATACACAGGGAAAATGTATACAACTGACTTCATTTATCTTTGATGAATGATAAATTTCTTTCAAAATAGAAACAACTTGTACCATTAGTATGTGCGAATTCATGAATGGACTTTGAATTTGAATGTAAAAGTAAGCTGAAGAGGAAAAATATTTTTTATTACATGATTTTCCTTGTTTGAAATGGTCGGTCACACAAATGTTCTACATATAAAACACATCTGTAGCTATGGTTCTGTACAAGCACGGATCAGTGAGTGCATGATGTCCAAAATGTTATTTGATTGACATGCATATTTCGACTATAGTATATAGGGGTACATAGTAGTTTTCTGCATAAAGTGCAAATTTTTCATAGAGTGTTGATTGACTAATGAACCCTGTAATGACGGGTCTTAATGTAGTCATAGTTGAGATATTTTGTGGATCCGATAGAAGATGGGATGGAATTTGAGAAAAAACTGGCATGTAAGATAAGGCTATGTCTGTGAATTTGCCTGGTATGGAGTGAGGCGAGAGGTTCGTTTGACCATTTATTAAGCACGAGTACGTAATTAGGGCATCTTGAAAACTTGAGCTTTATTGATAAACCTGACTCGTAGATTAGAAAGGTCGCTGGCTTTTTATTACTTTTGTGTAATTTATTTTTAACGAATATCTTGTTTTTGTGACTCCTTGTATTCCTTATTTCTTCGTGAGGTCTTTTCCAAATAAATAAATGCTTTTTTGGACTGTTGATTTCTTCAATTTTGAATGTTGTTCTGAGTAGAGCAAGTAGTAGTATGAAAAAATATTAATTTTGGAGGAAAAAACCGCCGTTTGGGCGGGACGATGTATTGAAATTTGCAAATAGTGATATTTTCCCCATTTAATTGTGGAAAAATGTTATTTTTTTGCAATTTTTTTTAACTGATTCGGCTTCTACACGAAAAAACTAATGAAATCGATTTTTAGAAGACCGAACTTACACCTAAAGAGTGGGATTTCGGTCAGACATGGGCGTCAAACATCAAAATATGATTTTAAATTTTTTTATATATTAACAATTTATTTAGTTTTTAGGTCTTTAAAAAATATTTAGTATTAAGGAAATGATATTTCAATAAAAAAACGGTTAATAAATAGGGAAAAACTTGAAACTTGCGTACATTTTAAGTTTAAAAAAGCATGCTGCCCGTCTCTGGAAATCATGCTTTTCTGTAAAGATTAAAAAACGGACTATTGCGGTCAAACTAAAGGCTTTAGGGAGTTGTGACCAAAGAACAGAATGTTTAGGAGTCTGAAATCTATGCAGGCATTGTGATTTAGTCCAAATCCACATAAATTTGGATAAGTTATAACGATTTTCGTTTTGGCGGAAAACCACCGTTTTAAAAACCGCTGTAGCGGGCGTAGTTTTGATAATTTTGAAAATCTAAAAATCGATTTCATTAGTTTTTTCGTGTAGAAGCCGAATCAGTTAAAAAAAATTGCAAAAAAAAATAACATTTTTCCACAATTAAATGGGGAAAATATCACAATTTGCAAATTTCAATACGTCGTCCCGCCCAAACGGCGGTTTTTTTCTCCAAAACTAATATTTTTTCATACTACTACTTTTTCATGCTCTACTCAGAACAACCTTCAAAATTGAAGAAATCAACAGTCCAAAAAAGCATTTATGTATTTGGCAAAGACTTAGTCTTGATTATTATTCATGTGTGAGCAGTGTGCATGTAAATATGTACAAAAGGATTTTTTAAATTCTTGTGAATAATAATAATAATAGTTTGCATTTCTTCCTTACTTTTCTTGTATGCTTCTGTGTAAACATAATAATTACTAGTGAAGACTGTCACTGTTTTCGGAATTATTACTAAAACGTTTCTTCAATTTCCTCAGCTCTAATAGTAAACTAAAAGCTGGAACTACAACAGGTGATTTGTCAATAGAAGAAAAGGATCACCGGCTGTATTTAACTATAGCTAATCAAAAAGATAATATTTTTAAAATGTACGGAATGTACGGAATGGAATCAAAAACTTATGTCTGTACAAATTTTTCAAGTATTTTTTTTCAATTTATTTACATGACTTTGATGACGTCGATGTTGTTGTTAACACTTTGTTGAGATTATCAATCAAGTTATTACAAGTTCTGTGATATAATGTGAGGTGTCCGTAGTCATTATCATGTGGGAAAATACAAATTGCTGACAAAATGGATACTATGGACATGTTGACAATATCAAAGTCTTTGACTCAAATAAATTGACATACGCACGAGGCAAGAAAGTTACTATACTACAATATTATTATATATATATACATATATATGTATATTTTTATTGTGGTAAAGGAGTCGAACGAGTGAAAAGGAGTCATCACTAGTAGATTGGAATGCCATCATGACGAACAAACAAGTCTAAACATATTCAACAAATGTAAATATTATTTGTTGTCATTTCATTTTTATTGCTGAAATTTCATAGTGATTTGACGCTTTGAAAGTCAAGAACTGGTCGGATAATTCTAGTGCAAAGCTGTTGAAGCCGTTTTATGTGGGATTAGGTTCATAATAAACCTGATGGAAGTACTCAAGTCCAACTATACATTTGTAACTATGTAACTATTTCCGGAATTTGGAAATGTATAACGGGTTAAATGTGACAATCAAACATTCTTGAGCATATTCAAAATATTTATGTATAGTATATTAATCTAAATAACGATTTACAAAAAAGTGAATTCTTTGGCATACATGTAGAATCTGTATTTTGGATACAATAAGTATACATATTTACATTTATGATGACTTTATGCCCATTCATGAATAAAAATTCCAGGAAATATAGCTTTGTAATTCGTAATTCGTAAAACGGAATACAAGCACATGCATATGATGCATATTTTAACAGCTGAGCCGACATGTTCGCCATAAAAGAGTTTCAAGTACTGTATACATACTTACTTACGTAGTCATATTTCAAATCTTGTGTCGTACAGTACAAACATTTAACTTGTTTGATGAAGTTTCAAGATATCTGATTATCTTTAGTGGAATGTTCAATTAAATGTTTTCTTTATTTTATTGCGTTCTTAAAGAAGAAGCACACATGTTATTGTCCGTCAAGTAATACCTTTTTATTATTATTTACTTGATTTATTGAACATGAAAACACTGCAATATTGCTGATGCTCACCTTCATTTTCCCATACTGATGAAATCTTGAATTGAAATTTTGTTAAAACCTCTCTTGTCACTAAAGTTTTGTATTTCTATACAGCCCCATAGTTACAAGTTATTGAAAGCAGTCAATATTATAATAAGAAACCATATAGTTTAACAAATGCAAAAGAAGGGACACGAGTTGTGTAAATAAGTGGATTACTTGTAATATAATAATGTATATATGTATTCTAAAAAAACTACACGGATAACATTCATAATTTAGAGTGTTTTCTGGATGTTCATATTACACGATTGGTGGACATGGAAGGTCGGTGCTTTTTTACATATAATTGATATAATGCATGTGAGTACATCGAACCGAAATTCCAATAGCATATATGTAATCTTTATTTGCTTTTTTCAGTTAGAGACTAGAAAAGTAAAAAAATGTTTTCACTAGATTTTCCCTTCAAGTCGCATTTCCCCTCCAGTCGCAGCATAATTTTTACCTGTGCCACCAACTGAAATTCAGATGTTGAATGAGAAATGAATTATTCTTTGTCAGTTGACAATTTTCTTTCTTTTCTTCTTTTGAAGACGAACAATATTTTTCTCACACTGCGAGTATAGCCCTCCTCACATTGTATTATTTACTCTTGTTATACATAGTCACATAGGTAAGTTTTAATCTAATTCAAAATGGAAACACACGTTAAGGGGATAGAGATCAAATATCAACAATTTATTATTGACAGTCCGTTGGAGACTTGTCGACGCTCTTAGTTCTATTTGTCTTTTTTTCATCATCAGTAAACAAGCAAATAAATCGTATTTAAACAGCCGGGGAAAATTACACTTTTCATCTATCAATGTATTAGTGAGCATACAGATAGTTGATTTCCATTCAAATCTAAAATGAATTACTGTACAGTTTGTATTCCATGACTTGATTTTTGATACAAACTGGGTTGTTATTAAATATTTGTAACACTCGTCTAATATTATTAAAGCAAGTTTTAAAATGTCAAAATCCATGGTATGTCGTACATACTTCTAAAGCAAAGTCAATAGAAAAAGTAAACGAGTTTGAGTATATATTGTTAATTATTGGACTCAATTTTCTGGGGCTAGAAACTGTTTCTTATCGCTCGATTTGGCCAACTTTTGTCAAAATGGTAATTGCTATTGTTTCCATTGGGCATTATTTTCATAATGACAGTGGGCACAGACAACTCGTCGTTATAGTACAGTATTAGGCCATTATAGCTAAGAAATGGAAAATTTTGGTAGGATTCGTAGTAATTTAACTACATATCGAGTCAAAGGAATTGTTCACAATATATAATGTTAATACATACTGTTCATTTGATTAATACTTACTCATACCAAAGTTCTAATAGGAAGTCTGTATATGCATGAATGGAAGATTGAAAACAAGAAGAGCATGCACTGAACGTTATTGAATTTTGATGGTATCCGATCTTATGGAAGCATAGCCATTTATATCTTTATTTATCTAGTTTTCATGTTTGTCGATTATTTTTTCTTCTTTTGTGTGATATTAATTTTTCCCTAAATTTAACACTGAACGTTTTCTACGACTGTTCTGCATAGCACTTATGAGAGCTGGAAAAGCTCTATACATTGAATTCACTGCAAGAAAAAAATGCATTATTTAACTTTTTTATTATTTGTTTGCCGATTGAACTCTGAACAATTCATATTATCGATTGATATTGAGTGCTAAAAATATGATACACATCTTTTTGACAGATGAATAAACATTGATTGTCTTTTACACTTATTTGCATGGGTTGAATATACAGTTGATTTAGTCGAAAAATATCCATAGTAGTCTATATAGTTCAAACTTTATTGTTTATCGTTAGTTTTTCGGACTTTTTCGTACTGCTCCACTTGTTTTTTGTTCTCAGGATGGGAAAACCTGGTAAGTGTCTAATGTTGCGTGCATACTGCATAGAGAACACAAAAATTGTTATGCAATGTACGAACGAGCATATTCTTCATATATCATCCAATTTATATGAATAATGAATTCTTCATTGGATTATAAAATGCTGCGTTTGCGAAAAGCCCAAAAGTAACAGGTGCAATATGATTTTTTTATTTTTAAAAAGCACATCTTTTTAAATTATCTATGTATAATGTATATCTATACCATTACTAGACGATGGTTTGGAGTTACAATAATTAGTTAAAGGATGTAAATACTAAATACGTAGTCGGTTATTTTTCATGTGGTAGCCATGCGGTAGCTTTTGGGATGTTTGTAGTAGTACTACACAATTTTGGTACATGCTAAAGTACATTCCCAAGCTTTTCCTGTGTGAAGTACTGAAAGCATATGTACTTAAGTGATGTCAATTGTTTTTTCAATGACCGAACAAAAGTTCGATCAGTACACGAGAATTTTTTCCTCTCGAATATTTTATCTATATTCGTTTTTTTTTGGATTGTGCGTGCTTCAAAACGTGTGTGGAGTACAATCTGCAATGTTATATACCTTGAATTGTTATTAATTCTAACTTATTATTATTTTTATCAACTCGGAGTGAGTCAAGATTAGGGGTAGTAATTGCCAGCTGATATTGATACTAGCAACTTTACAAGTTGTTTGCACTTGAAATTACATAACAATCCATGTATATAGAAGTTCAAAGTTTTCTAGCAAGTTGTAGTAAAGAAAATACTTGTTAGTATAATTATAGATGTTATTTTACGAATGTTCAAGTTCAAAATTGGAATGATGTTGAATAAAATCGTTATGATTCTACTTATTTATAGATATGACATGTTTCTGTCTTATTTTGTTTTAGATGCTTGTTTAAGATGTCAAGGAGATGCAAATAAGCAAGCCAGTGGGAAGCAGCCCGATTGTGTTGTTGTCTGGGGAGAATGTAATCATTCTTTCCATCATTGCTGTATGTCTCAATGGGTTCAACAGAATAAGAGATGTCCACTGTGTCAAAAGGAATGGAGTGTGCAAAGAATGGGGAAGTAAGAGGGAGGAAATAATTTAACTAAATTAAAACGGTCAGCAATGTCAAAGAATTATTGAGTATTTCTTGTATGATTTGAGTTAATATGAAGTTCGGACATGGCATTTACATACGATACATATATTTAACCAATACAAATAATCAGCTATATCAATTAAACTTTTTGAAATTTTACTCAAAAATGCAACTCTAAAATATTCCTTTAATGATAATATATATACTCTAAATGTACTGATTTATATTGATACTGAACATTGGTTTGAATTTGCTATTTTTGTGAGAATATGCGACTTCATAAGTATATATTATCGCGATTAACGAGATTTGTCAAAATGTTTAGAAAATTTCTATGCTATGGTCTCGTCTTGTTATAGATAAGAAGAAATAATGGTGTATAATACTTAAAATAATTATGGTGGAAATAATACAAAATGTGATTCCTTTTTTTTGTTTAGTTTAATCTTTTTTCAATTAATGTGTAAATGTATCTAGTTAAAAAGTCAACTTTTTAATGTTTCAGCCATAATGTGTAGTTCTTTGTGATTCAATGAATCAATAATATTGTACGTAGAATTTAAAATTTGTCTCAATGCAAAATACAGTTTTGATTGGAATAATAATATACTATAATTTTTCTTCTTATAGCTCTTCAAAGACTTAAAACTAAGAAATTTGTAAAAAAAAATGTGTCGTCGAAACATCTGATATTACTCTTATACATTTAAAACTACAAAAACATTGTACAGTGCGTACTTTTCGGTCGGTGAATGATATCTAAATTGTCTTTATAAGTTAATAAAACAACGTATTCATATTACATATTTTATTGAAAGTATTTCGCGTACGTATTTATTCGTATTTTCCTCTTGACATTTTTAACAAAAACAAGACCTTTGGGTATTATACCTATAAGAAACGCAATGTAGACTTTTCTTTTGGCATCGACAGATTTTTTTTGTACTTTAGACGAGTATAAAAATAGTCAGGGCTACTCAAGACTATATACCAAGAAAGAACAAGTTAAGAAAGACTTGAAAGCAAGTTTAAGCTATATCCTATAGAACAAAAATTAGGCTAGGGTGATAGTACACAGGGAAAAAACTAAAGTTTTTATAAAGTTTTATAAAATAAGAATTTTCACGACGACGAAGGATTCTTCACATTTCAATTTCATTTGTAGGTCAAAGAACTATTTCTCATGGATTATCTGACTTCTTCATATAATACTCGCACTTACTATTTTTGCACACATTCAAGCTCCATGGTCGTAAAACCCGTACTATTATGTATACGCAGCTCTGGCTCCACTGTTTTTGCTGATAAGAGCGTGTTTTATATATGCATTTACTGCCATTTACATTGTAAATTTTACATTATACACTTGAATTCATATCGTACCTATTGTTTTTCGTTTTATTCCTCTGTGCATATAATGAATCGGGATTTTCAAACATTTCTTGTATATAGAATAGATCGATGAGAAATGAAATTGGAATTCAGTAAAGGTTTTAAGTTTTTTTCAGTTCACAATGTGAAGTTTTAACCTCTGGTTAACCATTAGTTAACACTTGAATGTCTACCAGTGTTTGCATTTGCATCTTGAAGGATGATACTGTTATGACTCAGATTTCACAGGTATATATATATATATTATATTGATCATGCTTTGTGCATCTACTCATCTCGTGTGATGACCTCCTTGAGAGTGCTGATTTTCATTCAATCTCTGCGTGTTTTTTTGGTACATTATGAAAATAAATTAAAAAGAATAAAAATAGCCATGTATGTATTTCCTCTGAATTGGACTTGAAATATTGATACTCAATGGGACATGGGACTGTACCTCAAAATTACTATTTAGTGATTAGATAAGACATAATATGATCAAATCTTTTTATCCTTGTCGTCCTTGGCGTCTTTAATTGTATTTTGCCGAGATACCAAAAATGTATGATATTTTAAGGAGAATCTCAGCATTCTTTTACCTCCTCGATCTGTACTTGTATCAGCTATAACTTATAATGCATTGTCATTATATTATCGTAACTTACTTGAAGTAGGACGTACTAATGAATAATCTCACACGGAGACTTCTTTCAGAAATATGCTGTAAGTAAGTATTTATATACACAATAGTAATAACATGATGATGATAGTACCAACAAAATTTTACTTATGTAAATAGCCATATGCACAAAAATCTAGCATGTGTGAATATTCAGTAAAAAGACAGTACTCATCAGTACTCTTTGGTTTCAGTCTTGGTAGTTATTGACTAGCTATGTACAGTCTAAGTATAATAATTATCATAAGCTTGAAACTTGTACATAGAGAGGACAGAGAGGCACATGCATACTAAAAAATATATAAGTACATATAATATATACATATCTATATACACTGCTTAAAGCTGTATGCGTCTTCAAAACTTATTGTTAGTTTTAAACTATCGGAAACAAATGTTTTCTGGCTTTTTATCGGCTCAACAAAATTCCTTTGCATAAGCTTGCCCAACAATAAAATGAAATAATATAAATGATTATACTTACTTTGTTTACATCCCTGTACTTACAACTTACATTACATGCATGCAATGTTTACTCGCACATATATTTTACGTTTCAATTAAATCGAGCTAAAGATGCTTTTGCTTCATAGATAACTTTATTGCATGACTATAGCATTATTATTCCTTTTCGTTGTGACGTTCTCATAATATTAAATCATAATGCTTTTATAGTGCAAAGAAATTCATTAGCTACATAATTTTGATGTCCAATATATACTGAATTTAATATTTAAGTACCATATTACCTACAATACTGGCCAAAATTAGGAATCGTGCGATATAAAAAGTTCAGTATTATTATTATTATTATTTTGAACAATTTAAACTGATTGCCAGAGCCGCAAAGGAGAAAAAATTAATTTCGTTTTTTATTTTAGTGATCTTTCGTCGAGAAGAGGGAAAACGCTTTGCCTATAAGCTCGTGTGGCAAGTTCAAACGTTTTGCACTGCTGAATACAAAAATGTTTCAGGAATAAGTAAAGTAGGGTGACCAGATTTTTGAAATTTTGCAATTCTATCTAGTGTAAGTTGGGCATTTTTTTCTCCATTTTATCTAGTGTAAGGCAAAAAATTTCTTCATTCTTCCTAGTCTAAAAGAAAATCTTTGAAAATCTTTGTCTGTTTTATCTAGTGTAGACTAAAAAAATGTCCAGCTTTATCTAGTGTAAGCTTGAAAATTCGCAAAAAAGAGGACATTTAGTGTCCTCCTTGATGCTTAAAGAGGACCGAGGACAAGGTTTCTGAAAAGAGGACAGTCCTCCGTAAAAGAGGACACCTGGTCACCCTAAAGTAAAGAAATAACGTTCCGTCATATTTTTGAAAACACGGTATGTGACTCCGAGAGTAAAAAAGGCACATTCGAGCTATTTCACTTTTTTGCATATTCATATACAGCAGAACAAGGGCTATCTTTTACAAAAAGTTGTAAACCACAACAATTAGTTCAAGAATTTTAATTTAATATTTAATTACAAAATTGTTAAAATGTGCTGAAGTAGCAATGTGTGGATTCAAGGATTCTACGCTGCTGTGCGCACTTTTGTAAAAATCACAGACTAGGGATATCCCGTCTGTGTGTAAAAAAAATAGCCAAAAAACTCAAATGAAATATCTCTGAAACTATGATCTATAGATAAGCTCAAGTGTGCCTTCTTGTTTCTCAGAGAGAGTCGCACATAATATAATTGAGAATTTAAATTCAGCTAAACACTTGAAACGCTTGAAATACAATAGCTACAAAAGACTTTTCAAGGTTTATTTATAATTTATAAATTATAATCTATAATCAATTTTATAAGGAACGATTCGATTCATGACCACGTATGAAAAACGATGGCATTTCGTTTGGCTCCTGGAGAAAAAAAGGCACCTTGCCCGTACTGCAGGGTGGAAATCATGTAAGTATTAACCCGAGGATAGGGAGTTTAATTCATAGTTTAAGTGATTTTTAATGCTTTTGCAAATCTGGTATGTATATACATTTGTATTTGTGTAAAAGATGTGTACAAAAGTTGAGCAAGGAAATGTATGATTTGAAATTAAATTGTTTATTATATTGTTGTATGTACATATAGTGAAGGGTCCAGAATGACTAGACATTTGAAGAAATGTCGAGAAAAATATCAAGCGAACGGAAGCTCTTGTCATTTGCCCTTATAATGAGAATCATCGAATCGAATCTCCAGAATTTGATTATCATCTGAAAAACTGTTACTACAAAGATCATCCAATGGGTACATATACATTTATGTATTTTTATAGGTTATTTGACTTTCATATTTCATCAAAAAACTGTCCATAAAAAATCAATGTACCTACCTATGTACTTATAGTCCCTTTGGTTCATTTAGACGATGGTCACAAACATTATGTATTCCCACCTTGGAAGTCTGTGCAATCTACGAGCACAGAGGAATGGGAAGATATTGCTGATTCTCCAGGGGGTTATGACCCAGAAGTAAAACTCCAACATACATTCATTATGCGGTAAGTTTTCATTAGTTAATTATAACTTTTTTGTACTTTAATTTTCCTAATTCATTTTTTGGATATATTTGTCACAATATGACAAATTTTTTTTATTATTGTTAACAAAACTAGGCAACCAGCTGGTTTGTCAAAGAGCCAAACGAAAGAATATCGTGAGCGACAACGGCAAAAAGCACTTGTTCTTGATGGACCATTTAAAATGGCCGTCCACGCACAGACTCCACCTGAAGAAGAGGATGCGGTAGACGAGGAACCGGACAGGGGAATGTTGCTTTCTAATTTGTTATCAGTGGAAGATCAAGAGAGTCGTTTACCAATGTCTTCCCGCTCCAGCGTTTACGACTTTGCAGAAGACGGTGACGATGAGATTTTCAATATTTCAACTAATAGTGAGATCGCCGATGACTTCTTTGACTGTGAGGAGTCAGTACTTAGTAATGATGATTAAACGTTTTAAAAGTTATCACTCACGACTCTGTTGTACTTATCTGCTTAGACTATTAATTCATTAAACCACTATACAGTGAGTATAGAAGGCCTACATATGAATGCGTTTTGGTAAGGAAAAAAGCCCTGCAGCGCAAAGCAATTGTTCAAATATTTTATTATACAGTAGTGTATACAATTTATTTCGAAAAAATTTCAAGATTTTTTATCACAGGATTCGATTATTTATATAGTAAGTAGTACAATTTTGAATGTTTAGCAAATAAACTTTATTTTAGCCATTTTCTAAGTACTAACTCAATATTACAATACAAGAAATCCGAATACTTTTCCATTGTAATCTGATTTGCAAATTCCTAAAACTATTATCAAAACGAAATACCTATCGAAGTACTTATCTACATATATAGTTTTAGTAAATTTTATCTGTAGAATATGAGACTTGTTGAATATTATAATTACAGACAGTATTACTAGTAATACAATTTTTGCAATTACATAATTTTGTGTATTTATAAAAGCAAAAAAGGCTTATGTTGAATAAAATGCATTCAAAATTTCACTTCTAATCATTATTGTTATTCATATGAAGTACATTACATACACATGTACTGCTACTTTTTTATTTTATTTTTCTACAGAATAGAATATAGATAGCATGTGTATGTTATAGACAGACAGAAACAATTATCGTGTAAAAATCTTAGTAAATGTGTACAATATAGAAAATCAATCAATCACGACATGTTCTCATCGGCCTTGTAAAAGAAAAGCTAGCGTTAAATATTAAATATAGATATTTAAGTAAATTACTTCAATACGGATACAAATTTCAATGCGATTATGTAGCTGGAACTTGTGGGAGCCCGAATTCATCCACTGCAACGCCCTCCTAAAAAATGTTACAAAATAAAAATGTATCTTTGTATATGTATAGCTCAATTAGGTTTTTCTTTACAATGTTTCTCAAAGAAAGATGATGTAAACTATAAGGGGTGAGAGAGTAAATCATAAGCGCTTACAGCATTCTTGGCAGGTTCCGAATGTCCAGAGGGTTCTTTGTCAGGAGCATTAGGAGCCCGTACAGCATCATCAAGATATGAAGTGTCATCGTCCATTGCAATTTCATCACCGAGTGCATCCAATTCCGCCTCTAATTCGTCCTCATCAACATCAGGCATATTGTAGCTTCGACCCAAAGCTTCTTGAACCTCCTCTGATTGTTCCATTATGTCAGCCAGCTCATCTTGTAAATCCTGTTAAAGATAAAACAATGCACAAAGCATTAATTATTTTCCGGAACTTACGCTTTCAACTCAGGTATGTCGCTGTAAGTTTGTACCTACAATATTATAATATCATTCTTTGTGAGAGTACATTGAGAGGAATGATGATGATACAAAATTCAAAGTGACTTACATCAATATTATCAATGTTGATTTTCTTAAATTCTTTTTTCATTTGAGACACACCAGTTTTCATGGCCCCAATTACAACTTGCGTATCCTTAGCTGTTTGAATAGCCATCGTTGCTTGTTCCATGTTGAAAGATTGTTGTCTCATATTGTCTGACTGGGTGTCATATCTGTAATAAGAATTGTGTACATTCATTTATTTCTACACTTACTTTATTACTAACAACTGAAGAAGACAGACTAAAAACCAATCATATACTTACGCTTTCTTTCGCTGCAAAATCCTTAAAGCCTTTTGTTTCAATTGATTTTTTGCCGGACCTTCTCGCATCTTTTTCATCTGTTCTCGAATTTTTCGTAATTCTGCATCACATGCAGCAGCCTTCTTCTCACTGTCTTCTGCTCTTTTATCAACCTATATATATGAACAATATAAACGATTTTTATATTATGATATAGTCTTTAAACAAGTATTTGAATCAAAAGCCACACTCATACATATTTATAATAAAGCAAATATCTGTATGTACTTAATGAAGTCTGCAACTTACATTTGATATACAAGATCCTAAATCTGGTGGTGGAGCTTTATCTTTACCCCGACCAAATAATCGATTCATTTTTTTAAAGTTTATTTAAAGGACAAAATTAAATCCGGAATAGGTTCAACGAACAATACAATACAATGATGATATATATGTCAATTGTGGTAGACAATATAGGTAAATAGTACCTATGAGGTGCATATGTGGTTATTGTCAACCTCGTTTATTAACTTGAAGCAGAAACTGAAATGTTAACTCAAAACTTCTTAAAAATTCAATAGGGAACAGAGAACACTTTATTAATTATTTGAGGACTCAATTTTTTATTTTGTGATGATTAATTTAAAAATGAGTCACCTTAAATATTCACTTTTTTCTCCTCTTTTAAATTTCTCCGTTCTCCGTCATAGATAAAGATTTTGAAGCTCAGTATGCCGCGATACCAAACGCAGATTCAGAATTTTGTGAGATTTGTTCTTTAAATTCAAAATTGTGAAGTAAAAATAAATAGTATTACTATTTACATTAATGTAAATAATTAGAAAATTGAAACGAGTGTAATGTTTTTTAAGAACTAGATTTATATTTTTAGTTTTTGTGTATTTGGCTGTAAGACGTAATTCTTGTTGTTCATGCTTATGTAAATAGTACATAAATAATGGCAACAAATAGAGTTGATGATGATTACTGGAATTTAAGTATAAACAAAGGCTTCAGCTTCACAGACGATAATGACGGTGGGGAAGAGGTAATTTACTTACATGGATTGCTCATAAGTAATAAGGATTAACTATATGTTTCTATTGTATACTATATATACATGGCTTATATAATGCGCAGGATGAAAAGTTTTATGGAATAAGTGGAGAAAAGGCAACTCAAATCCGACAAGAATTGAAGGAAGATGTTAGCTCATTATATTCTTTTACTTCGGAAACGTCGAGTGATGAACAACCTGATTCTGCCAGAATAAAAGATCTTCCTACTTTTTTGTGGACTGATGAAAATAGTATCGAGACAGGTGATCTTGCAAAAGAAATATTCAATTTCATATTCCATAAATATACAATATACATATTAAGTTCGTAAGGTTATTTATAAAATTGAAATGATTTTTGTTTTCAAATTAAAATATATAGAATTGGAACGGATAAGTATTGATCATCGAAATTACAGATCTGCGAGAAACGAGGGTCCAGGAGGGATTTCATTGTATCAAGGCAGGGCAAGGCCTAGTTATTTAGACACGGTATTCAATTTGGACACACATAGAATATAAATAAAAAATTATTCTGAGGAAAAACATTATGATTCCAATGTTGACACTGAACTGATATTTCTTTTGTGGACCCATATAGGTAGAAAAAAATATTCTTCCAGTTGAAGATACGATTCGGACTTTACTTATTGGTGGAGAAATATCACTAGAGCACTATAAAGCTTTAGCACAAAAGAAAGCTTTACTCGCACGAGCAATTGAAATAAACGATGGGAACTCAATTTTAGCTGTAAGCCAATATATGGGAGACATAAAATCTGTTGATGGATTCACTGTGAATCATCCACATACATATATGTACCATAATTAATAATTAACAATGCTAACATTCCATGCGTATTTGTTCTTCCAGGTAACACTATTTCTTTTCAAAACTCTGAAGCCCAATTTGTTTCGACAATTACTTTTAGAAAACCGTAAAGCAGCAAACCATTATATAAGATATCTCGAGATTAGAAATGAAACAAGTCATCTAATTGATCTATTGAAGTGAGTAAATATTTTGTACAGTTGTACGTAGCAGTTGCATGTGTATACTCTTAAGCTGTTGGATTCAAATTGAATTTTCAATAAAAATAATATTACCATTTAATATATAGTATGCTGGGACGTACAAATGAGGCTTTGATAATACGGTACAAGCAAATTTTGAGAGCTGAAGGAAATTTTCAAAAATTTCAACGGGAACTCAAACATTTCCATACTGCGGATTGTTCTTTGTCGGATGATAATGTGGCTCACGTGGTCCAGGAGCACATACAACTATTAGGTAACAGTTTAGAATTCTTACGCTTCGTCGGTATGTGCAATGCTCTTACAAATTAATTTTGTTTATAAAAATTAAAAATATGTTTAATTTTCAGAAATCCATCGTGTATTAAAAGAAAAGGATTCAAATTTTCCTCATGTTCAGCACCAATCAGTTTTGAAAACATTGGCTTATTTATCTGAGCATTATTATGAAACTACAGTACCGAGTTTATCTACTGTTGCCTTTAAAGGATCGTTCAATTTAAATGTAAAACAATTTGCTTGGGTTAGCTTACATTCTCTTGTCAATGTACAAAAGTGGCCGCAAATTGAATCCCTACTACTTACAAAGGTAAGCATTCTGAATTTACAGTACATACGCATTATAGTATGACTTATTTGCGTAGTTATATTCTACTGATGTAACTCCCAATGTCTAAACTATATTAAATCCATTAATTTGACTACTTTTTTTATATAAACGTATTGACAGACTTGGTTGGGAAGCTCAAAAGACAAATGTCTCTTACCACTCGAAGATGTTTGTTACACTCTACAGAATGCTCCCATTGATCTGACAGCAAGATTCCTTAGACTCATTGATGATACAAATAAAAAGTTGGCAATCGCCAAGAAACTTAAATGTCATATGGTTGTTATTGATGTAATTGACTTATTTTCTTTTTTAACCCAAAGTATAATCTGCTAATGGAAAATTTTCAAATTTATGAAACTTATATTACGGTTCAAATGATTTGTAATCAACAGGTATACGCTTCTCAAAAGGACAGATCAGCAATATTAAGTTACCGGTCCAATTTACCAGATAATTCAAAAGAAGCTATTTATGCAGACAATGTATTGAAAACTCCGGTGAGATTTTAGTTTAATTTCATTTAAAATTTGCCCCTTATTCCTAATCTTGTAACGCCTAAGTTCTCCCACCATTCTATCTGGATCTAAATATTTCTGATCATGCTTTGTTTCAGGGAACTAAATGGAAAAATTAGAACAGCGTGCGTTATAAATCCGGACATAAAACTGTGATAACGACGTGTAGAAGATTTATATATTTATATAATATTTAATATTGTTTGCCACTAACGAAAGAAAGTGGTATATTCTTGACAATTTTGATAGACAAGAGAATCTCACGTTGTGCATGACTATGCTTATGCACACTTATTAAGCTTTAATTTGAAGCCATTATTTCTAGCGACAAGGGATTTGCGTAATAATAGTAATACGAATTGATTACCGTATATACTGTTATAGAACCCCACGACTTTATAGAACCCCACTTTCAATGGGTTGTATAGGGTTGTATAGGATTTTCCGATACGACCCCAGGGGTTCTATAACATACTCTGATTTAAATTACACTAAAAATCATAGATTTTAAGAAACAATACATCCCAGGGGATGTATAGAAGGGTGGGGTTCTATAAGATTTTCTAATACAACCCCAGGGGTTCTATAACAGTATATACGGTAAGTGCTTGTACCAATTTACTAACTGAACTACATATACATAATAATAATTATGTATCACTTTAATATTAGTCGCAGGGCTTTTTTGTAAAGGCCACAAAAATTTAAATAAAGAAATATCGCCTTGTTTTTTTTACCTTGAAGTGAAATGTGTGAGATTGTTTTAATTTTTCATAAGAACTTACTAGTAGCTCGTTTCACAATTTTGTGAAGTGAGCATTGACTCACTCCCCTTGACATACTTTTGCATACTGACTTGACATAATGCTGGCAGCATATCTTATAGAATACATATAGATAAGCTATGGTTGAAAACTATTAGGTAATTCAAAGTTTCCCTTTAAAAAAAGGAAAAACCTTTTAGGTACCTATATTTGGAGTAAATATGAGTATTTATGTAGTATGTACAATGTACATACCCAAAGTTATAATCAAATATTTTATTCGTTGGATAATTTATCTCTGTGGCTGAAAATCAGTCTTCATTATAAAATTTCGAACAGGGCGCTTACAAATATAAACACGTCGAGCCAAAAGTTTAATTGAAATACTACATGTTGAGTTTACTGTTCAACAGTATGAAGAATTTTAGAATGCCCAGGAAGTTTTTCCCTTCTTCGCCTTTTCAATGCTATCTTTTCCATATCTCCGTAGTCCTCCGCGAAGATGCATTTAAAAATGGGATACATCAATGACACTTTAGGCAGATCACATAAACGAACCTAGAATATAAATCCATTATA
>JAIUND010002713.1:0-20441 GCA_034699125.1 Gisinianus flammeolus | reverse complement strand
ATATAATCTCTTGTGCGCATGCCCAAAAAAATTTTCATCTTTCCTCTACAAATAGCTTGCTCAATCGTGTCGATATCCTCACTAGTTCCTGAGATATGATTTTTTACTTTTAGGGATATCATTGTGGATCACCCTGTACAGACCATGATATATGGGGAAGTGGAAATGAAAACCAGTGGAAGACTACTTTTTAGTTTAAAAGATATTTGAGTTTTCCTTTTTGGCCGCTTTGGCGCCACGGCGTTTCTCGATGATTTTGTAATTCAAAATCACAAGAAAGAAATCGTCGTATATTTTGTTTAAATTTAACTAAACTTTGTAAATTAATTAAAAATATTTACCATTTTTTTACAGACTTCTAACCTTTTCTATAAAATAGCCCGTGTTTTTCTACACATTAATATGCAAAAAAGTGAAAAGTAGTCTTCCACTGGTTTTCTTACCCACATCGTCATATAGTGATAATAATGAGTTGCTCACTATATAGTATTTATGCTCCAAGTCCAATTCGAATGACGAATACTTCCGATCTTAATAATCGTATGGATATTAATTACACCATGTCTATGAGGTATGAATGTGTTTCATAGAAATCCAAATGTTAATTTGTTATGACTAAACAAAAAAAAGTTTTGCTCATAACAAAAAAAAACTGTCGACGAAGCTCAAATGAAAACTGGAGCTGACGTGGGACTGGCTGGATGGAGTGAATCTTGAATTTAGTATCTAGACTAGAGCAAGATAAGAACATGCAATGTGGGTAAAATGTAATATGAAACAGTGTCGTCCACAAATAGGCAAATAATATCATTATAATGTACTCATTCAACTTGCTGCATACATGCATGTAGAAATACATACGTATATTTCATTCAATGAAAGTACTACGATATATTGTGTATATGTACGTGTATTTTACATGTGAAGGGTCATGATTCATGAATAAAAAAACTCAAAAGTTAAAAAACAAGTCAAAGAGTGATTTTCCATAAATACTCTTATTGTCTAGAGAGAGAGAGAGAGAGAGAGAGAGAGAGAGAGAGAGAGAGAGAGAAAGAAACAAACGGGGGATGTAGAGATAGAAAAATGAACATTGGCTTGATAAACTCCGTCGTTATACTTTCCATTCATCGAGACGGAGAGATTTAAAAACTAATAATGCAAAATGTAACAGGGAGCATCTACAGATAAACACTAAAGAGGTTGCTTATTGAAAATATGCTGATGCAGCTTTAATTAATGTCAAAGTACACACACATTTTGTTTTCCACAAATTAGATTGAGAGGGAAATAAGGAATTAGGTCTGAGTCTGTTTGAACTGACAATGAGCTGAATGGGAAACGGACTGGGTACTTGTAACTAGTATCATTTTCTCGTCTTCTTAAATAAAACGCCATATGTCGTGTACTGTGTACCTAGTATGTATGTACTAGGTAGTACCTACCAAAGTAAGTACACATGAGAAGAAATCTGAAAGCTCACCAACCACACCATCCTTATCACCCAATACTTGATACATTCCAGCAGCACTGACTTGATGTGGTATACATGTGGTACAAACAAGTATGAGTATAAAAAAAGGATGTAAAGACTTGAAGAATTTGAAGATATTTGGCCCTGAGAAATGGGAAATGGATACACAGCACACACAAACAGAGAGAACCCGGCTTCACTCCCGCCAAAATCCCGGCATCTGCATTGTTCTTGGAACCCCTTCGGCTCCTTCATACTATTCATTGTGTACATATTACATACTTCTTACATAGGGTCCATGTTAAATTGGTTGTGGCGTGAAGAAAATCCTGTAGAGGATAAATTATATGCCTGTACACAGAGAGAGAGAGAGAGAGAGATTTTGTGTGTACCTGTAAGTATAAAAAGGGGTAAAAGAGTATTAAAAACCCTCCTTCATCTCTCTCTCTTTGTATTTCTCTCATCCTTAGCCTTTAATGTTTAAGTCCTTAAAAAGTTTGGAATTGTGTGTGTGTACAGAGTACAATATGGCATGCATATTATCATCAATCTATATAATATACCCACGCTTTAAGCGTTAACTTTGAGGGCGGTTACTTTATGGCTAATTAAATACATTTTATGACTAATTGTAAGTTGAGAATGAGAATATTTGCGTGTGTATGTGTGTGCTGAGTGATGTAATAATATTTAGTATTATATCTGTGTTTTTATAGAAATGAGAAATGAGTAAGGAGTAAGAGAGAGAGCGAGCAAGTGAATGGGTTAATTCGTGGTAAGTAAAATAATGTACATGGTACAATCTCTATTACACATTTGCATATATATGTTCGTACTGTTTGTAGTAATATTATTATTATTATTATTAATAATAATAATCTTTAACTATGTAAGGAATTATTGTAGCATGTACATATTTAGAGTCATACTTATATAAATAAATAAATGTCTGGATGGATTTAAAGAAAATGAAATGGGTCTAGTTAGACGAATAGTCCATGGCTCGTTTCCTTTGAGAAAATAGATAAGGAAATTTATGATGTCTTTTGTATAAATATAATATCTATATATATATATATATATATATATATACATATGTGTGTACAGGATTTTATGTATGTGTATCTCCATGTCCACTCTCTCTACTACATACTCTACCACCATCCTTTTCCATAATAAGAATTTTTAGTTTTTGGCCACGGTTTTTTTACATCCGCACGCAATTCCCCGTTCTCTTCTCGCTCTTTGCGTCAAAGTCATACCTATACTCATATATATGTACCTCAAGTATATAGCTACTTCTGTACATAGTTGTCGTTGTAGTAGTACACACTTGGTCATTTAAATCAGGAGAAATATTCTAGTTTTGTTGCAAAGTTTGTTCCAACTTCGAAATTAGAACGAATATAATATATGTACGTAGACGTAAAGTATTAAAGGGCATATATCAACATGTACTCATTCATACACACATGTACATATACCGTGATCCTTGACTCGTACCTACTTGACTCGTGCACTTGTTCCAGACTCCAGACTACATGTGTGTATACTATACTATAAATAGGTAAATATGTTAAGCTCAAAGATCGTGAAGACACACATTCTATAAGGATATTCTTCTGGGTTTTCTCTCCCTCTCTCTCTATACATTACGAAAACGGATACACAGAGAGACTCTGTATATAGAGTAATATAGGTATACCTCACACAAAAAGTTGTAAAACAAAAAAAAACTCTGGAGAGATTTGAAGAGATACATAACAAAATGATATTGTATAATAATAATAATATTACATTTTATTCTTCCTATATACATATGAAGAAAAACACCAACCAACTTGTACTACTTAATATTACTTATTATGACCATCATGTGAAGAGAGTCTGGAAGTTTATAATATAGTATTTTATTTTATGTATTTACTTACTTACTCGCTACACAATGACAAAATAAAAAAAAATGATAAAGAAGAAAAGAAGAAACCCTAGAACATGTACATTGTTTGTACATGGGTATCCCTCTCTCTACCTAATATTAATATTATAATTATTATATTATTATTCCAGATGACCTTTTTAAGTCTGGCTCTCTCAATATCAGCATATTTGAGTGTCTCTCTCGTCCTCATATATGTATATACCCCTCTTACTCCACACACAAACACACACACGTCTGTGGATAATCTAAAAGTGTTAAATGTTTTAAGTACCTTGATGATGCCTTGTCGTTTTTTTGTCGCATATACAGATATATATATATACACATGGATTTTATATATGACAGGGAGAGCGAGACAAAAAAAGAAAACAGAAATTGAAAAAAAAAAAAAAACTTGAACTATTAAAGTGGCCTCTGAGCAGTTGACGCTCATAATCAAATAAAATGTATTAAATTTGCGGTCGGATGACAACGACTACAGACAAATGATAAGATAAGCAAAATACACTATGTAATATATATTATGTCTATGTATTTCCCCCCTCCCCAAAAATTACACATATACATGTATATAAATATAAATAAATTCTGTACATACATATATGTATATATAGTAATTGTTCAAGGAGCTAAACTAACTACACATATGTATGTGTATATTATTTTTTAGAATTTTGCTTCTAATTTTAATTTCCTCACACTTTCCATCTTTTAACAAATAAAATTCCCAAATTTTAAATGGTTTAAAATCCTTAAGAAAGAAAATGAGCATTAGAAATTTATAACATGTCAACGCGAAGATTCCTCCAAATAAAAATTCCATTAGTCAAAAGGCTCAAGTGTGTGAAATGTACCTGTATACATTGTACCTATACACATTGTATTTGCAATATCACTTGAAATGGAAATTGAGTAAAATGTTGCACTTGATTGAATGAGAATATATATGACAAAAAAAAGAAAAAAAGAAAAACCTCCCCAGTCCTATTGATATTGACTTATTTACTTTGTACAAAGTAGACAATTTAATCAAATCCTCATCAAGTAGGTGTGTATGTGTGTCTGAGTCTGTCTCCATAAATATACTATCTAATGACATGAAACTACACACACACACATGGATATATATCCAGATAGTTCCTCCACCACGTGAATCTGATTGTTATATCATTGTAATTTATACTACCACACACACACATCAAGCAGGTAATCATTTTACCCATGCTTAGGCACAATTACAATAACATATAATTCCATATCTGTCTTGTATATATTATTACATTATAATAATATGATATTATTATTTGATTGTATTATACATATCAACATATCTCTCTCCTCTCTCTCTCTCTCTCTCTCTCTCTATCGCTGTGTCTCATGTCTCCTCATGTTTATTCCCAATCACACAATCGTACAAAGACACTCTGCTGTTTGTATACTCTCGACAGACTCACTTTTATACGCACAGCAAAGTTTTACAGACATGTATATATCTACAACTCCACAGCCCACCACTGTCTACAAGTCAAAGTCTACCCGACGTACATATACTTAAATTTATGTGGAAGTCACAAAGTTAGAGAGAGAGAGAGAGAAGAGTTGGTTCTTTATCCGCAGTTATACAAATTCACAACATTATTTGTTCCAAGCTGGATAGGGTTCGAGGATATCTTGTCTGGTTTGCAGTCTCAAGTCAGGACTATAGTCTGCTACATATACATGTACATTTATGATACACATATATAAATGTATGTATGGATTTTGGTATTTGGCCCTCCTCAGGAAAATTTCCTTTATGTATCTGCACATTCTACAACTCGACACACTCTACTAGTACACCATTACTATACGTTAGTAAATACACACACACACACACGTCCCATGCTCATGTTATAAATGTAAATGATGTAGCATCATCATTTATACCTATTAAGTATATTACTTCATACATTTTTCGTATATTCAGTAAGAAAAAAGGGTCTCGTCTGGTTTAAATGGAACATGGTGTACTAGTGGAGAGGAGGAGTTTTATATAATATCCATGATATTATTATTGAATAAAAATGTGTGTGTCTGTAGTACTCGAGACTTTTCGTAGTATTTAGTATGTATATGATATAGTAGTATTGCAAAAATCTTACATAGTATAAGACTGAGTCAGACGTAGTTTCATACATGTATATAATTCCTTATTTGAATTCTCTCCCTCTCCCTGTCTAGTTCAGCCTTTCAGTCATTGTGAAGTTTCCAAGTTTCCTTCTCTCACTCTGTGTCTCTCTTTACCATTCTCTTCAAAGGCCCAAACAACCCAAAAAAGTCCCAATGAAAGAACGTAGAAAATACCGGATGGAAATTGCGTATAGAGTACGCAGAAGCAAGAGAAGATTGCAGATACCGGTATAGATGTAGAAGAAAATGAAATAAAATAATACTCGCTCACACACACATATATATAAGATATCTTCTCTATTCTTTCTACCAAGTATAATATAGTATAAAAAAAACAGAGTATATATATACATAAAAAAAATCTTTGCATACATATTATGTAGGTTTACTATGTGTGTGTGCGTGTGTGTGTATTGTGTACATGAAAAGAATTCTCAATTTGTATACACATACGCTGTTCGTCAGCGTTTTCTATAATAAATGTATGTAGTCGTAGTAGTAGTAATATATATAAGTTCAGCGTGTAGGATTGTCCTTGAAATCCGACAAGAGTGAAGCTTTTCTGTCTAGACTCTCTCTCCCAATCCAGTCAATGTAAATGTACGTTTAACCATTAACCCTTTCTCGCATCGTATACATACACACACACATATATAATTCTTATTATTATCAGTTTGGCAGTGGTATGGTATAAGTATATCTAGTAATGGTATTAGTATATACGTATATACTTGCACACGCTGCTGAATCGCGAAGCAGAAAGAGCGTGTAGTTAAAAAAGCATGTTGGATTTTAGCCGGTATGTATGTATATGGCATGTATTGGCAAACTACGATTCAACTATACACATAGAAGCAGCTTTGGGGGTCTTGAAAGTAGAGGGGATGCGTTTGCGTACAAGTTTTTGGCTCGAAATGGTATGTACATGATGAAGGAAATAGCATACGAGTCCTTTGTGCTGTCTGTCTCGCTCGGAATATCCAACATATTGTGAAGACTCAAGACTCACAATTCTCTCTGTCCGGAGAATCGAGAAAAAGTTTTTTTTTCGCTCTGCTCCTCTCACTGTGTTGGTTCTTGTTTCTTGTTTGCTGCAGCAAAAATGAGGGATAATCCATATTGAGTGAAATCATTTATCGAAATAATTGAGTGGCATATCGTTGACGATTCGGATTATAACAAGTCAACTGTGTGATTAACAAATCTATAATCAAAACTTCAAATCTACAAGTGAAATATCAAGTATATTAATAATAATATTCCAATACTCCTCTGGATATCCTAATATTATACACACATTTGTTAAAGTTGAAACACAAGGAAAGAAAAAAAATTGTTAGTGGTGCGAAGTGCCGGTCTCTTGGAATTTTTGTCTGTTACCGATCGAGTACTGTGTACTCTTGTGTTTTTTTTTTCCTTTTTTAATTTTAAATGAAAAAGTGATATTCGACGAATTAGTATCGAATTGTTAAATAATTTGCAATTATTATTATTACACAACATTATTTGTTTGAATTCATCAATCATCAACTATACAACTTTATAATACAATAATAATCAATTTCCGTGTGTTGTTATCCAAAAATCAAAGTTTTGCAAGTCAAGACTTCGGTCAAATAAAACAAAAAAAGAAAGAGGAAAAGGTGTGTACACACATCCAAAAAGAGAACATACTGAGGATAATCTGAGGCATCAAACTGCTACAAGAAGAATAACAGGAAACAAGACCATAAGGTATTTAAATCATTCAGTGTGTTCAAGAATACAGATTTACAAATTGTTATTTCATATTTAGTTAGTTGTACTAGATTAATTAGTAGTCTTATTTTGATATTACATGTGCGTGGGTGTACACACACAGAAGACATATACATACTTACTGCCGGTTTTTTTTGGTGCGCGGATGAATCGAGTACGTTATGCGTTATCGTACATATTCTACCGGCATATCGGCGTGAGTCGAGAGACCGGCAAATAATATGTTAGACGATGGCGACGTATAGAAATATTATATCGTACATACTAAAAAGGAGGAAATACCTTAGTTTTTTCTTTGCTAATATATACAACTTCTTTTTCATTTCAATATTATTATTTCATTCGACATCTTTAATTTATACACATACAAATCTTGAGGGAATGATATTATTTTGTTGTTTATTTTCAAATAATCAATCGATGACAAAAGTATTTGATCAAACCAATCGTATATTTTCTTTTAAAAATGACTCACACTCTTTGGATCAATATTAATAGTTTACATAGACTCAATCATAGTTTTTCCCCAACAAATCATTGAGAAATATAATAAATACTGGGTTTTAACGGTTTTTTTTCTTTTAAAAAATAGCTACATTCAATATACCTATAGTTTTCAAATCTTAATAAAATCATCTTATTGATTTGTTATTACAAATATTTCATTTATTATTTCCCTCTCTCTCTCTTCATGTCAGTCATGAAGTACATGAAATTTTAGAACGTGATACTCCAAGTGAGTGAGGAATTCATAATATTCACATATGTACCTCTATGTGATAAAAAAAAGCCGGTTTAAAATGTTAAACATTCTTTCGTTCACATATGGAGGACATTGAATGAGTTTATATCTATTATTATTAATATTATTATAAGGATTCTGGTATAAAAATTAACTTTTGTATGTTATCATTTTACATTTTTTGTGACGATAAATTAAATATATTTGCGCATAATACTAATACATAATACTAATAAATTTTTTTTCTTTTCTCCTATCAAAAATAGGTCTCAACTCCCGCCGAAGAAGATTTTCTTGTGTACTACACACTATTACTAGACGGGTATCAAAATGATGTCGATACCCCCAACTCCGCCGCGGTCACCAACGATCCCGGAACCATATGTGGACGATTTACTTGAACTTTGGTCAGAGAGCCGACTGAGTAGTAAACGTGATATTTCATTTCACTCAGCTCTCACACATCTCGATATCGACTACGACTCTTCAGATCAACAAGAATCCAATGGTGCATCCATTTATGCAATGGAGTCCTCAACGACAACAGAGAAAGAAGATGAAGACTTGATTAAACAATTAATATCATATGCATTTGAAGATTCACCTCCCCCAACAAATCCACCATCACCTCCAGAATTTGAACAAGATCCTGAATCAGCCGGTACGACTGTAAATTCTGTCGATTTTCAACTCACCATTGACCGTGTTCTTCATCATAGTAAATCTATTAATCAACAAATTCATCATCATCATCACCACCACCACCACCATCATAATCAAAATAATAATAATAATAATAATTGTAGTAACAAACACAACAACAACAACGAAAATCATGATGATGATACAGATGCAGAATTAGAAGAATTTAATCGTTATCCAAAGACCGAACCAATCACAGAAGAATTTACAAATCATATATTTGATAATTTTTTCAATATATTAACAGACGAGAATGATCTAGACTCAACATCCTCCTCATCATCACCTTCATCTTTATCACCATCCCTATCAACTTCATCATCATCCGATCTTCACCATCATTGTGAACCTTTAAGAATCAAGATTGAAAATGACATCACCGAAATTAAACATGACTGCATGTGGGCCGGCTCCTGTGAGTCCGAGACTCATCAAGATATCTATGAGGAAATTTTCGGCACTAGTTCTTACTCTTCTCAATTTGACTTTAATGACTTCGACGATGAAGACTCGGATACAACAGACCTTCGTCTCACTCCAGACTTGGACGATGAAGAAGAGATTGAGGAGGAAGATGAGGAGATGGAAGATGATGAAGACGAATTGACAATGGCAACGAGAGCGCTACTACGTAGTGAAGCACTAAGTGATCATTCGTACGCTTTTAATGGTATCGGTCCTATACAACAACATTCGTCGTCCTCCTCCACCTCGTCGTCTTCATCCTTATCATCTCATGCTTTACATTTTTCAACAGCAACAGCAGCTCAACAACAATCATTATCATCTCCTCATTCAACTAAACATGGAATTGTTAATGGAATTGTCATCAAAGAGGAAATGTCAGAAGAGTCAGGCTCAAGAAAAACAAAAATTTTAGTCCCATTAAAAGACCTTATGGAGCAACTACAACAAAAGTCCTTCCTTGTCGCACCACTTGGACCCGGCAAGAAAGTAATACGGCTCACTGGAAATGGAGAGACTGTAAAGGGTGTACTAGACCTCGGAGCTCAGTTCAAATCAGCATCAATGTCTGCATCCTCACTCGCAGCGTGTGCAGCATCATCGTCATCTTCAAATTCATCAGGTTCGTCTAGCTTATCAGGGAAATTGATGAGTCGTATGAGTAAACCGCCTTCGAAAAAGATGAAGAAAGCAATTCATAAACCTAAACAGGAGTTAGCTCCTAGTTCTCCCGTTCATCATCATCATAGTTTATCAAGTCTCTCGTCCTCTTCACATAGTAGTAGTAGTAGTAACAATAGTAGTTCTAGTAACACTAATAACGGAAAACCGAAAAAAGCGAAAACACATAATAATATGGAGAGGATGAGACGAATTGACCTTCGTAATAGTTTCGATACTCTAAAGAAATTAGTGCCCCCGCTTAATAAAGCTACAAAGTGTTCCAAAGTTGAAATATTGAAACGAGCTAGTGAGTATATTAATGCACTCAAATCCGTAGAGAAACGTCTTCTTCGTGAAGAACATAATCTTAAAGTCAAGAATGAAAATTTGAGGAATAGAGCAGCGTTCTTGACGTCAAATTAGTTTGAAAACATTTAAAAAAACAAAAAAAAATAGTAAACAAAGAGAGTGAAACAACAAAAAAAAACTGTTTAAAAATTGTTGAAAAAAAATGTGCAAACGACTAAGAAAATATGAAATGAATAATTTTGAACACAAATAAGTATCATGTTTACCGAGAGAATCCACTTATATTATACATCAATATATTATTATTATTATACTATATATATAAATATATATAAAAACTATTATTACTTAGTGAACATATATATATAGTGTATATATATTATATCATTATTAATCCACGTTATTGTCGTATTTGATTATACGATGAGAATATAAAAGAAAATAGATATATTATATATATATACAACAACAAGCTTGTCTACGACTATCTTAACTTATGTCCTTTCTTAATTTTTTGAAGAATTTTACGGGTCACGGATTGTGAACCATTTTCAAGTTATCCGTTAAATTTTCTTATCAAAACAATATATACACACATATATATATTATTAATGATTATGATTACTATGCTACTACATTATCTTCTACTATTATATTATTATTATTATGATAGTATTATGATAGTATACTCTTATTATTATTATTACTGTATTGTGTTTTTTTTGTTCTTACGATTAGATACACTCGCCTATATTATATTATTATATAACTACATAATATTATTATGACCTAGTATGTAATTTTACATATTATAGCGATGACTTTTTGACAACATGAACTTTTTTCCCTTTTTTGACTGTGGCCTTCTTACCTTGTGTTTTTTTGATGAACTATATATATACATACATTATCAATCATTATTCTTAATGGAGAATAAATATTGTGTTTTGTTTTAAAAATACATGTACAATGCCTCAAATCTTCAGAATCTTTACTATGATAGTTACACACAATGCCGTGTGTCATATCATTTGTACTATTTTATCCATACACTTGCATTTCTTTTCTCTATTTTTTTCGCGCATTGCTAATAATAATAATATTATTAGCAGTAGGATCTCAATTCTTATTCATAATTGGTTTCTCAAGCAGTACACATGAGTTAATCGACTATAGTACTACTTTCTGAAATTGTAGAATTTGTATTTTTCGAAGAGTTGGTTTGAGTGAATCATTAATAAATGGAGGCTTATAAACTTGGGTGCATCATCATGGGTACAATATTATTAGTCATATGGCTGTGGGGCTGTTACTTTTTGGACTTTGTTGGCGAATTTCTGTCTGAATTGTCATTCATTATTCTCGCTATTATTTTAATGTGAAATTCCTTATGCTCCACAACTCCGACTCTCTGTGTTCTCTGTTTGACTTTGGCCTTGGCATGGCCTTGTGGCGGTTCAAGCCTTCCAGCTATACGTTTTGCTTTAAACAAGACTTTAAACTTGAGACATTCACATCAACGCCAACGTCATTTGAAATTCTCTCTCTCAATTGACTTCATCTTCATTTTTTAAATATAGGTACATTCCCATCATGAAATATACTGAGTATTTGAACCCCAAGTTGGAATTTAGCAGGAAGGAATCATTACATTCTATTTAATATATTCAAATATCTAGGTAACTAAGGAAAAAAGATGAGGAAAAAGAAAATCAAACTGTCATCTCATATAGTACATGATACATATTATGTAATACTACAAAATGTATGCATGTAGTAAATCATTCATTCACAAAATGCATTACTATTATTATTATGTATGTTGTATAGTAATTATTATATGATTGGACGTGACCCGCCGCCGTATTCCATATAGAACTAAAACTTGATTGGCAATTATACCAGGGGACCTTTACCAGGTGTGAAGATAATAATACACCGAGACTGGTAGCAGGTGACACATCGGCAGGTTCTCTCTCCAGTCTCAATTCAACTTCAGCTTGCTTCACGGATGTGAGGCCAATTCTTAATTTGTAAATTATTGACAGCTTTCATTTCCCCCACAGCTTTGTCCGTATCTCCAGTCAAGTTTTTTTTCTCCTTCCTCTTTTACACATTTATATATGAGTATTACACTACTAATTGTAAGTTGACTTTGAAACTAAAATTTCAGTTAACCGTTACAATTCAACTGAATGAATGGATGGATGGAAGGAGAGAAGAAAGAATGTTTTTATGTATGACTTCAAATGAGTTGCATTCTTTTATTCCTGTTATTAATTACAAATGAAGAATATATATGATATTTTAGTCGGTAGATAAAATTTTGTATCTTGTTACGTGTGAGGGGCTGTGACTGTAATATTTTTGCTGTTCCCAACTACATGCATACTAGTCTCTGGTTCAGTATTTGATTTTATTGTTATAGTCTCAGGAAAAGTAAGTAAGCAAGCAAGTTTAATAATAATGTTGTGAGTGTAAATGTGTAATTTGAACAAGGTGATAAAATCACACACTATTATCATTATATTATTTTGGTAACCAAATAGTTCCTGTAATATGACATCTAATACCCTTCAGTATAATGACAGTTTGCTGTAATATTATTATTATTAGTTTTTTCCCCCTTCTCTTCTTCTTCTGAGACATCCAAAAGCACTAGCAACGAGCAACTTTTCACTGTGTACTTATTATGTAATGTAGTGTAGGTACTTATGTCACAGTAGTGTGATTATAGATTAGTATTTATTATTGCATATTATTTCAATGGGAATAGTTTAAAGTGATATTTCATTGGACACTAAGTAATATATTGGATACTTTTATAGATAGCTTATGAGATACTTGAGTAATTTATTGACTTGCGTCTCCTCACTTTTCTGTACATTTCTCATTCACATGGATCTTGTTGACACTCTCATAAGACATGAAAAGAATTTAACGGACCGGTAACCGGTATCCAAAAGACATGTGTGATATAATGTTGAGAGTATATATATATACATATATTGTGTGTGTGTGCATGTGAATGTGTATGAGTGTAATTGTTTTTGTCGTTTTGCATTGTCGTTGTTTTACAGTGGCATGTATAGCATTTAGTAGATCAGGATCAGATCATGTTTAACAACCATTCAATCTTCAAGTAATAACATGGTAATAGTAATCTTGATTTTTTAACTACATACCTATACCATGTTTGAAATAATACACTTTACAAATGTGTGTATTTATTGCCCATGTATACGCGTACACTCAGATCTCGACACATCAGACACACTTGCAAACTCACATGCACATATAACGCAATTTAGAATTATCGATTGTTGTCCATGCACATTTGTAATCTTTGAAACATGAAATATCACGAATTATAATAAAATAATACAATTCGCAAAAAAAGGAGGAGAATACTGGGAATTACTATAATATATAGTCTATCATTATTGTTTTATGTCAAGTAAAACGATGAATTTGACATTGGATTCCTCGTTTAACGTCCCACTGGAACATGGAAAGAAGTTACTACGATGGTTATGCAATGTACATATACTATTACATACCTATATATTTCTTTTCAAACTTGGGATTTACATGTAATGCATTCAAATGATGAGTGATTTCCATTTTTCTTGGTACACGTGTAAGGCAAATATCACAATAAAAATTAAAACATTACAACTGTTCTATAAATGTAAGTGTGTGTGTGTGTGTGTGTGTATACTTGCAGAAGTCAAAGGCACTGATTGTTTTAAGTCTGGGTGACGACGACGACGACGACGTTACTCGTGAACATATGTACTTTTTGTATTCTTTATAATTGTTACCATTGTGGTAAGAGTAAGAGAGTATATTGTGTACGATTGATAGGTATAGATAATGTACAATAATAATAATTGTAATTGTTGTAGTTTGCTGTTTGTCAAAACTGTATAGTGTCGGCAAGTCTACAATTTAGAAATAGAATTGCACTTGTTACTTGTTCTTGTTGTGGCCTTTCGGTTCATTGACCTGTCATCATGTCTCGTGTCAATTGTCAGTTTTGTTTTACATAATATACAAGTAAGTACGTCATTTCAAAACGAATACCTACTTATACAGAACAGGTACATTTTCTCATTTTCTCAAATTGTAAATATAACAAATTATAATTTCTCTCTATAGTATACAGTATACATACTCATTTTCATTTATTTTTTTTTTTTCCTTTTTTTCTCACTCTATATAGCTTACGTACATCAAAGTACAAGGAATTTAGCGAATTGACATGGCATCAGTATATATATATTTAGTTTTACTTTTTAAATGAAATTTTGAAGGAAATAATTCACATAATATCAGTGCCTACTTTCTTTTAATCGAATGTGTGTCGGGCCCGTAAACACACGCACGGGTTTAGCCATTAAATTGCACATTTTAAGTTTTGTTCATTTTCAAATAAAAAATGAATCAACGTCTCATTTCCTCCCCATGATCCGAAGGACAAAATGTTAACGCTTTCAAAAAAAATATTGAAAAATGATGACTTTCGAAGTATATATAGAATATATACACGAGAAATGATAGAGGATCCGTCAAATGCAACTATCATTAGCTAGAAAGTAGAATTTGGGGCATTGTTAATTTTCTAATTTTCTTGCCTGCATTAGCATACTAATATATTAATATCCTTATGGGTAAATGCACAACAAGTAATAGGATTAAGCTGTCTATTTTATGGCTTCAGACTCCAGTGGATATATATTACATAGGTATATACAGATATTTACACTCGTACAGTACGAGTCTCGTACACATTTCCCATGGAACACTCCACTTGCATTGATGCTGGTTTTGTGGTAAAAACCCTACAGAATATACAAATTCATACATTAAAATTACAGATTAAAAATGGATTTCAAAAATACAGTTACAACTAATGATAGTATGTATATGTATTGATAAGTGGTACATAATAGTGCATAAAGATACATTGTACACGGAATCATCCTTCGAAATTATCTACAAGAACTGAATATATTGATGCTATTCAAATTATTTGAATGAAAAGATCTGGATCCTATTTGCTTGTTTTGATTTTCCATAGAATTCTTTTTTAGGTCAAGTATATGATGATGATTATGATATGATTATATATATACACAGTATTGATGGGCTCCCCCATTGGAATTGGAATTCAAAAGTTTCTCCATGCAAATCATTTAAATCGTGAGAATCAAAATCTACAGTCTATAGTCGTTTTAATATAGGTATTTTCGGTATACATATGCTCGTCATTTCATGAAAATCTTTCTCGTTTTATTATTATATAATTGTGGTATACTTTGGAATTGGAATGCCTACTTCATCAATAAAGGATCTCCTTGTCATTCAATGTATTATCCTTGTCGTGTTCATTTTATAATATGAATATCTAATAGATATTATCCATGTATAACGTCGCGTTGTCGTTTGTTTAGCTTTCGTAAATTTTTCATAAAAGGTAAGTATGATGGAATGGAACGTCGGTTTTGAATGATTTTGAGTGTGCGGTTGTGTATTTGGACAAGAGAGAGAGAAAGAAAGAGAGACTCCCCTAGACAAATAGAGATAACTGCCGAGTTGCAACTTGATCACATGGAATGTTTGACTGAGAGGAGGATGGTGATACTATGGTGAAATTTTTCTACTTTAAGGCATTTCAATTGACGCTTCTATATGTACTTATGTCTGCAGCAGGTTTGTAAATATATGCATGAAATTATTATTGTAGTTACTAATGGGCAATTTCCTGTTGACGTCATTTACTATTAGTTTGTAGTTTTTTAAAATCATAACCAAATATACATATATGTATATAGCAGCAGTTTTTGTATGTGTATGCAAATGTTGGGTCGTGAATATTATTGGGAATTCTATTACTATTAGTAATGCACAAAATATATATTATAAATTCTTTTTATTCGAGCTCTCTCTCTCTCTCAACTTCAGTTTGGTATATAGTATATATGCTGCATTTCCTTACGAAAACTTGACAATGAACACACATTGCCTGATTGTGTGTTCTATAAAATGTAATATTATATGGCGATAATGATAAGAATATCATTCTTATTCATTTACTAAATACACACGCACACACACACACATTTTTACATGTGCATCAGGTTTTATGTCCCGTGTGTATGTGTGTAAAATAATAGAAAGCTGGTTCTCCAATTTGCAGCTTCTGCAAACTGGGTTTGCGGTGTAGACTGGAGACACGAGGTGGAGAATTATTATAATTTTTCATTATCATGGTTGATAATGCTGCAGAAATTAATTTGGGAATTTTTGATAGGAAAAACGTTTTCAACTTACTACTAAATGACTGGATCGTTTTTCCTTTAAGAAAATCTTATTTCTCCATAAAATGTCTTACTTATTTACCGCATAAACGCATATGGAAGAGGTAAAATGACACATGTAGCGAGCAGTCTACGAACATATGCACAAAGTGATAACAATTTAATTGTAATTGCATTCCCATAAAATTGTATGCAAATGACAAGTTTTATAAAAAATGTAAGTTGGCAGATGAAAGAATGATTATTTTAAAAATATAAATGCTTTCTCGTCGTGCGTATATATATAGATATACACTACACACACATGTGTAAACTTGCAAAAATATATACATATAATAATAATAATAAAACAATATTTCAAATGTACATGGAAGTGAGGCGAAGAATTTTATTGAAAACATTAGAATTAAAAAGAGGATTGCCAGAGAATATGAACGGAAAGCATTTTCCACTTGTGATCGTCAAGTTTCAACATTTCCTACTAATTCTTTCAAATTAAAAACAAACTTCAAAGTGTGATGAGTCGGTTTCACACGAGCCTCATTTAATATCAGAGTAGTCTTCAAATCCCTCTATTATCTAAAAATTCCATGTGTATGTGGTTCAAGTATGTAAAAAGTCAATAAATCAAAAGATTATATTAATATACATATATATACATAAGTATATACATATAATTGTAGTTTATTTAATTGAATATAAATGTAAATATATTAATTGAATATAAATGTAAATATATTATTATTATTATATATAGATTGTGGTTAATTATTTTATGATAGCTTTAAGAATGTATACATGTACATCTTTTTTATCTTGTTTTGTTTTCGTGTACACTTACACACGAAATGACGAACTTTTGCTCCTGATACATTTTGTATACTTAGCAAAGAGTTTGGATTAGGCTTTTTGGGTTTGGGATTATAAAGAAATGTCCTTGATTTTCTATAAAATTAATATATATACAATATTATAGTTAAATTAGGTTACATATTTTAATTAAATTTAAATTTAATTCATTTAAAACAGAAAAGACTTACTAGTCATTATATCTACAGATTGTTTAGTATTACTAATACTCATTCATTCATTTTGAAACATTTGATTCCTTGCGAGTATATATGCACTAAAATTCCATTACAATATTTTTACAGAGTACAGAAAAAAATCATCATCAAGTCAAATTGTAAACAATAAAGTTAGCATTGTTCAAGATTCAAGAACACTAATTGTTATTATTATTATCGTTATATATATAGTTTCAACGTTTCATGGAATTACCGTTAAAATGAATCGAAGTATACACTCTTCACAATGTAAGTACTTGTATAGGTAGTACGGTTGTTTAATGACATTATTGTTTGTCGGGTAGTTTTCAATGAAAACTATAATTTTATTATGTATATTATTATGTATATACAGAGCAGTTTTCGGAGAATCTCTTCAAATATTTTCGTATCGGTTTCTACTGGATCCCTTGCATTTCATACACATAGGCTCATCTAACTGATCATTTCTTCATGGAGACTTTGCAATGTAGAAATGTGAACACAAAGGATAAAGGGAAAAACGGTTCAATATAGTTTAAAAAAGATAAACTGTATATTGGGAATTCAAAAAATAAAAATAAAAAATCGAGTATTGTTGAATTTGTCAGTACTTACAAAATGCATGAGTAAACACTCAACACAGCATATTATTTTAAATACTTTTGCCTTTTCTTTATTCCCTGTAAAATTTCCCACTTGTTTGCTTGTTGCTCATCGTGCATTCACTTTGATATGTGATTCGGTATTATTACCGCAGTATGATGATGTTGATTTTATTAGCAAGTATTTTAGATTTGAGATTTCAGCAGTAACGTTGAGTGGCAAAACAAATTATGAATTACGCATTTCCTGCACATGCAGAGAGCAATTCATATCATTTTGATAACTCTAAAGAGATAAGATAATCAAATTAATATATTAATATATTAAATGTAAAATACTTACAGTTATGGAGTGTAGAAAAAATGATAAATGCGGCAAAGAGACTCGACCAGAGTACAAGATAAAATAATAATATTACTTTTATTTGTATTTCTCACAAGTTCAGTCAGCATTAAAGCTAAAAGTTACACGTTTACATCACAATCATCACTAAATATTATATATAGTCAGAAACAGTAGCAACTTTGTAAGTTTCTTCAAGTAATTTGCAATAAAAATGAAGCTAAAAATATCATTAGTTGAAAAAATTTATACGATATCATATCATGTTACATGTATTCGTATTCCATAATTCTATACAAATCAAAGTCTCGATTTATGCTTCATCCTATTCGCTAATTTCTTTGTTTAAAAAAAATGTACAGACGACAGAAAGACGGAGAAAGGAAGCTGCTATGCTATGCTGTATGTACATAATTTGTAAGCAATTCGCAATTTTTTCAATTTGAATGAACGGCAAATGCAAATGTATAGAAATTTTTTTTATAATTTATACTTAGTAATCAAATACGAACTTCTTCTTCTTAATATATATATAATATTTGCAAAACCACAAGAGAGACAAACTTCTTGAACGTCCTCTCTTTTAATCTCTGATTAGTTTCCTATTTATTTTGTTTATCCATATTAAAAGTTTATCATTGATATTTGTTTCTATATCCTCTCTCTCTCACTCTCATGTTGCTGCGGTTGTCGATTTTTTCAAACTTGTGGCCTCTGGTATACATAATTTTGCAATGTTCGCAAAATTCATTTTTCAGTTTCTCGCCATATTTTCTGTCCATGTTCGCAATTCTCACCCTACATAAATACATTCGAATTTCGCATGTACACATACATAGGTATATGTGGAGGTAAAAGTAAAACAGAGTGTGTACTGTCGAATATCTATAGATTATCAATCACGTGGAAAGCAAATGCTTTAGTACAAACTCGAATCCAGTAAAACTAAGTATAGTCACACATTCTGTGTGTGTGTGGAGTTTGTATGCACGCTTTAGAAAAATATTTCCAATTTTATCATGCATTTCCATTTTTAATTTTCAGTAAAATGATCAACTGACTACTCACATCACAAGCATATATGGATAGAATGTACAGTATTATTCACAAGAAACTTTGAAGTTTCTCGTGAATAATACTGTATATAATGTAAGTAAGATGGATCGAATTGAACATTTCTCTCTACCTTTGAAAGCATTCTTTGCAGTTATCACAAATGCTAAATGGGAAGAGGAATATCCGATGAAAATTACCTTTGAAAAGTTAGAATTTGGAAAATGTGCATACATACATAGAAATGTATTCAAATTGAAAATTTGATTTTGAAAAGAAAAGCGAAAGAATTCCTGTCAATTGCCATATATATTTCTTGTATACAGCAAATTGAAATTCATTTCAAATTGAGATTATAAAATGGTTGTTGAAAGAACTTCAAATGATCCTCCAAGCTACTGTGTATAATATACATTGTATATATACATTTTACACATATACTGTTAATCTTAGAAATTTAAGATTCAAGGAATTTTCTCTAGTCCATGATATGACAAAAGACCTTCGTACATATCGTAAATCCGTACTCTGTGACTCGTGTGTGTGTGTGTATGTGTGTGTATGTGTACAATGTATAGGTAAGTATACATACTAATATTTAACATCGGTATCATATTGACCCTGAGATATGTAGCTACTTCAAAGCCCAATTCGATAGATTTCAGTACCGGAATACATGGAAGTTCGAAATAAATTCCTGTTTGATCCCATTTAAATATATTTAAATTACTTTCCGGCCTTAGGGGAATAACAATATAAAGGTATATGTAAATATAAAGGTATATGTAAATATAAAGGTATATGTAAATATAAAGGTATATGTAAATATAAAGGTATATGTAAATAT
>JAIUND010002712.1:0-20465 GCA_034699125.1 Gisinianus flammeolus | reverse complement strand
TGAAGATGATGCTCATAGTCTTTGTTTCGTTTTAATAAAAATTTATTACGTTTTCATATTGCACAAATTCAAATGCGGAGAGTAACTCTCCGAGAGTTTGGTATTTATATTATAACATTAATATGGAGTAAACAACACGTAATCATTGAATTTTGAAATTATTATTTTTAAATATAAAACTCTTAAATACATATAAATCATGGCATCTCGTCTATTATAATGCAAGGGTACTCTCGAGTAAACAACTTTTCAATTTAGAAAAAGCAATACAATTTGAAAGGGAAGTGACTGATGAATGCATTATTATACATACATTTTTTAGTGATGTGCGGTTTTTATAAGATAAATATAGAACTGAAACCAAACATGGATGTATTCTTAATTATCTACATAGTTGTTCACAGACAAGTCTTGACAGTTAATAGTGTATATATTCAAATATTGTATTTCCTAAACTCTAAAAGAATGACGGGACTAATTTTAACACTACATTGTGTACGCTACACAAATTACAAATACGTGCATATTTTGTTGTGTTGTACTGTATTCTGATTATTATTTGCTATCCTTTTTGAGTATTCCTTACCACATAAATAATTACTATGATAAAACTGTATTGATAATATAATATATACTTACAAATTCCGTTCAAGAAATTGACAACCGACAGTCATTCAATGATAAAATTAAAAATATCTTTACACATGCACAGCTCAAACTTAACACTCACAATAATTACAAGAAGTACTTACACACAGTAATATACTACAGTAGTTAACAGGAGTACAACTGCTTTTTTTAAAATCAAGTTTAAAATTTGTAGACTCACTGGGAATCATTGTTGTCTTGCGTTATACAATTTGCAGTACAGTATATAATTTGATCCTTTCTTTAGCAAACTTCCACAATTACATACATATGGATATCTTTTGTGTATGCACTTACTATATATAGTATGTGAACAATAAATAATATTATATTCATTACAAAGTCGTAATTACAATTAAAGAGAATCACAACGCATGTATATATAGGTATTTACGCATCACAGCATCCTCTTCATATCCTTAATCCTTAACCTCTAGGCTCTTAATACTTTTGGTATTTAGCAAAAAACCTTGTGCTATTCCTTTTATTACTAATATCTTATCGAAATCTCCAATCAGCACAGAGTTTATTCTCATGACGTAAAAAATTCTACTGCAGCCCATGCAATTTATAAATATTGTCAAAGAAATCTTGTAAAACCAATGCAATTATACAAGAAATAATTGTTTAAAGCTTGAAAGTATAACAAATATCATTACGTTTGAATTATATATTTGGCCAATTTTTGATTATAACAAGATGAATAACGCAGAATAATACGATACGGTATAACAACAGGGACGTCACCGTTTATAAATTTACGACAGTTTAAAAAAGACAAACATTTTAGAAGAATAGAAAAAATAAAAACAAAAAGAAAATATTTAAATACATACTTAACCCTATCCATGTACGGATATTTAAATATATATATAATATAACAATAATTATTATTTTCTTTCGATATTGAGAATATTACATAAAATACATTATGCATGCATTACTTATTATACTTATTAACTTACTATATTGTAGTATTATTCAATGAGATTCAGAAAAAAATGCGTGGAACCTTCGCGTTGGCACATTTGTCCATAATCTTTTATACTATTTGTAACTGATGTGTACCATATTCCCCTTACTTATATAACTTAAATGCGTAACTGAATTTGTATCATGCGATTATGACCGTTTTCAAGTCTAATAAAAAAATTTATCGTGCCTACACAAATCCTACACTGTATTGTATTTATACTCATTATAGCTTGCATAATAAATAATTAAACTCGAGTATTTCATATTAAATATGCCACTAAAAGTTGCTATGCAATGTATTTTTAGGTTATGATTGTGATTTTTTTTTATATAACTAAAAAAAGCATCTACTTAATTACCTACTTAATAAGCAGAGCAGTTGCGAATGATTGTTATATCTATAGATATAAAGTTCTAAAATCTACAATGTTTACTCTAATTAGTTGTTACTTGGAGAATTTAATCAGCTTGCTACTTCTGCGGGTGGTCTCCAACGAAGACAAGACGAGTCGATAGCTCTTTGCTCTCCACGTCTTCGAACCCTTTCCAGGTATTCTTCGAGAACATCTTGTTTTTTCAGGACTAAATGCTTTCCTTTCCAATATTTCAACATTCCGAGGAATTGGAGTGTGGAAATTAAATCTGCACTTGTGACTCCCAATTCTATGCTCAGATCTATTAAGAGAATGTAAAAACATTAAAATGAATGAATATTTTTTCACAAAAACATCAACTCAATGAAGTGAAGTCCAGAGATTGATTATGTTTTCTTACCTTTGACATTCATTTCGCGAGTTGCACATGCACACATTCTTCTTAAAACGGCATCTTTCCAATAAGATCGGTATGAGATTAATCCAAGATCGGATAGTGGCTTCTCTGGTGATCCAACTTTTCCTTCAACTCGAGTTAATAAATAACCTGATACAAGGAAATACATACATTACGCATACACAAGAAAATAAAGTTTAGGTTACTCAGTTCACAGAAGGTAAAATTTGAAACGAATAAAAATATTATCCATTTAGTTATGAAAAAAAATCAAATTTGTAATTACTAAAATCAATGAGGAGCCGTCCAAAGCCTTGTCTCTGATACGGAGGTAATGTCAAGATGCACGAAACATTATAGTTGAGAAAACTCTGCTGTAAATTTGTGCAAAGATATAAAATTAAAAAATTAAATCCTCCATCAAAAACATACATGTTCCCAGCAATGTTATAATTACATACATAATCTAATTATTAGTTTACATTTTTTTCTTTGGAAAAGTAGCCAACAATATGACATCCAGTCGAGTCTGCCAAAGTCATCACATAGAAAAGGAATGGATCCACATCCAAGTAGAGTGTCTTGTGATCAAGAAAACATTTGGCTAGGAGGCATAAATTTTGACAATACGTCTTTTGACTCTTTCCGTCCACCTCCCAAACGGATAACTTTTCTTTTCTGAACATTGAAATTCAAAATAATACGTATATGCATTAGTACAAACAATGTATCGTCTAGACTTAGAGTACGCGATTGATCAAGTATTCAGCATTATTGAGTAGAAAGTAGATTCACCTGTAGATTTCATCTCCAGGTGGATGACGCCAAACACATTTGGCACAATGTCTGCGGAGAACGGTTCCACTTTGTACAGGTTTTAAACAAAATTCACAAATGAATAGTCGTCGACAATGACATAATGGTTCAGGATATGGACTTGCACACCAACAAGACATTTCCCATCTCCCCATGGCTACACTTCGATAACTCAACCCTTCCCCTTGTTCTGTTTCAATTCTTCCAGCAGCCAATGCCAAAGAGTCATTCCATAAACTCAAGTCATATTCTGAGCATAACCCTGTGTAAAACCCAAATTCATACAAATAATTAATGACCAATGTGAATTATAATACATTTTTAATCATCATTTTATAAATAATGTATTTTTTAGACATGCACAGTTGCACAGCTATGAAATATGTGTGTACCATCAACTGTGTTCTGTTGCTTTAATTCTTTAGTTTTGGCTATCCAGTTTTTAGCATCTTGTGTTAATTTAGTTGGTTTCTTATGGTGAGGATGATTGGGAACATAATACTTTTTTCTCTCACCTTCCCTTTTTTGCCTTTCATCTGCATTTTCCTAGTGGGTGGAAACACAATGAAAAATAAATTAAATACGAATACATGTGTACTCATTTATTCATGCAATCTCATTTTGATTTGTAATAGTCCTACTCGAGTATGCTCTCGTACATACGTATATGTAATATTTATGCCTTACTTTGCATTCCTCTAGAGTGAATCCATGATATTTTGGACATGTTGGGAGCATGGAATGAGTTGGGAAAGATCCACTTAAATGACCCTGAGAATCACAGCAAGGAAATGGACATTTTCTTTCTCTTTCAAAAGCTTCTTCATCCTCTTCTGTTGGTTTTAAACGCATTTTCTGTTGACTTTTGGCAGGGACCCTCGCAAGCGATTTGGGTTCATCGGAAAAATCACTATCCCAAACGACTTGTGATAGAGATTGAGTGAGTGCACTTTGATTAAAAGTTGTAGTTGTTGGAATTGTTTTGCTTTTGATTGTACGTCTTTGACGTCTTGTAACGGGTCTAGTTTTTCTCCCTCCAGATATTGGTGATGAAGGAGATGAGTCATTTTTAGCATCTGACTGATTTACACTAAGAGGTTTTTTCGGCCCATCTACTTCACCATCACTACTAGAATCTGAAGAAGTACACGACGATGAAGCAGTACTATTAGTTCCACTTGCAGACAAAGAAGTACTTGATGCAGATTTAGACACGAGAGTGGCTGCTACAGGCGGTGTATAAGTTGCCGAATTAGTGCCTGCCGACTTTTTATTATTTTTTGCATTTCCAGCATTTCCCTTCTTTTTATTATTTGTATTACTCGTCGAAGTAGCCGAATCTGTAGTATTTTTTGTTGAACCACTAGCTTTTGGACCATTCGAAACATTGGATTTTGTTGAATTTGCACTAGGTTTACCATCAAAATCTGAATCTTCACTGGAATTATCTGGGGAAAATATACTTTTCATTAATTTCCGCTGCACACTTGTAGAATTCCCTCCACTTTTAACATTTGTTACGTTTGAATTTTCATTTGATGCCGTATTTGCAGCTCCTTTTTTTGCATTTCCTTTCGTAGCTGGAGTATTTTTAGCATTTCCGGCTGCTTTCACCGAAACTGCTGGTGTTTTCTTTCTTCTATTTACAGCTGCTTTAGTTATTGGCTTCTTGCTATTTATTGTTGTACTAGTTGCTGCTGGTTTACTTCCTACTTTTTTAATTATAGGTGTTGGTGCTGCAGCTGCTGATTCGGATTCTAAAAATACAAAATACAAAAATAAAATAAAATAAATTTATTTCAAAATTACGAGTACATATATGTACGTTTGTTAATAAATAATAGTAGAAAACGTAAATTGACATAAAAAAAGTGATTCCATATCAATTTAATCAATCTATGTATGTATATAGAATTTATGACAAAATGTGACACTTACCTGAAGAGGAAGCAATAAAAGTTTTTCTTTTTATGTTTTTGGCGATACCCTTACTCAGAGGTATAGTTTTGGTGTTGGTGACTGTGCCACTTGTACGGTTTTTATTTGTTGTTGTATTCACTCCACTAGCCGTTGTTGAACTTGCAGACTTTTTATTAGCAGCTATAGATGGTTTATTCGGTCCTTTTTTGGTCGGTGTAGGTTGTTGTTTTTGATTTGAACTTTTTTGTGAGGACCTACTTGCACGGCTGACACGACTCTGTTGACTACTTGCCCTAAAAAATTTAAAGAATATGTAAGTACTGTTTCTTTCGTTTGATACAACCAATACATACTTGAAAATTTCAAGTTGAAATATGGATACTGTATATTTCTTTTAATTGTCAAAATTTAAACCTTGATGCTACAGTGTCGGATGAACTTGAATCAGATCCCGAACCAGAGGATGACGACGATGAGGAAGAAGCTGAGGATGAAGAACCAGAACTCGAAGAGCCGGAATTGGAAGTTCTCGAACTTGCAGACGCTGAACGAGATCTTGTCACAATAATGCTTGAACTAGCTGGAGAATTTTTCCGTCCTTGCCCTCCTCCGCCTTGTGAACGATTCCTAATCATATATAATAAATACAATTCAAAACATATTACTTTAATATTATTAAACATGGGTCGAACAGAATGAATTAATGAAAGTAAAATGTAAGTAGTTTTTGTCATTTTGAAAGTGTTAGAAAAGACTGTGGCACAGTCACTGTGCTTTAGTTTTACCTTTGCATTTTTAACAACTCTTAAATATAATTGTTAAATATAATGAATACGTAGTATTTAACTTGTCAAAGTCAAGATTTCGATGCGTAGCTTGGTATTTCGTAATATACAATATATTTAACAACAGCGAACGACAAAAAGAGACAAATAAAAATGTGTTGAAGTGTAGTAGAATTTTGTGAAGCTTGATAGAGACAAATGTATGTAATCACTGTAATATTTATAATTATTGCAAATGTTCACAATAACTTTTAAATCATTTTCTTAATTAAAAAATTAACTTAAAATATTTAAAAAAACCAAAGTTTGGTTACCAAACAAAAAACACATAATCCGATAAATACAGAAAACAATGATGGTTATTGCGAGGCATTAGTAGGCTTTTTCCCCTTTATCCTCTTATAATTCAGTAGTAACGTAAATGCACACATTATTAACAGTATATAATTACAACAATAGGGTTAAAACTTTTAATTTTTTTATATGATTATTGTTTATTAAAATATTAAAGAATGTTTGAAGCTGGATCAAAAAAGTCTTCCTTTATTGCGAGAGTTCACATAAACATTTCTCGCGTTTAGGAATCATCGGGTACTTTTCATAGAGATTTCGCTCGGCGCTCATGCATTTTTATATAAATACAAAATAATAATATTAAATTAGAGTTGATTAGAGAAAGAAATTTGGCAGATTTAGCTATATAGCCATTAATTTTGTCTGATCATCACGGTCTCCATAATTAATTATGTAATTATGATCAATCATATTTAATTTCAACATCCCACTATATATTTAATATATTTCAGCATCTCCGTGTGTGTGTCTGTTACAAGTTTACAAGGCCTCTGGAAAGTGAGATTGTGATGGTATGTTCGAATCCCAGCTGGGGGGTTTTTATTATCAAAGTTTTTTTACGTGTTCCTTCGTTTCCCAGGGTCAAAAAAATATGGAGAATCAGAAAATAAAGTTGCGTTTTCAAAAAAATATAAATTTTTAAACCCCAGACGCATGCGCGAACTTTTTTAAATGGGGAAATTGCCGTTTAGATTCTATTTTAAGATTTCCAATGACTTTATACGACTAAAACTGATGACCTTTGACCCTTTCAGCGTTACAGTACTGAAGGAGAACATGGATGCGCGAATTGTTTTGTATGGGTGCATTCAGAAACGTGTCCTACATACGCTGAGAATTGCGAGCCCAGCGAAACAAAATGGCATGGGGCGAGCGCAGCGAAACATTCGTCGAGATATAGACAGAATTTTCAAAAAAAAATTCTACAACGTTTTTCAAAATTAATGACAAGATTTCTTCGAAATTTCGAAAGTATATGACAACAGCTGATCCAGTGGGTGCAAAAAAGTTGAAATTTTGAGAAATTATTACTCTGGTAGGGAGAAACGCTATATTTAGTTGTATATAATTTTTATAGAAATCATGGCATGCAGAGACCATGCTTTCATCAGTAAAATAGAAATGAACTCCACTTAAACACACTTTGGATTCGATTCAGAAAGTTGTAATGGAAATCATGGCCTATAGTGATTTTGTTGCCTACAAAAATGAGATACAGATTGACAGATACAGCAAATGAGCAATAATATATGTTGAGCAAACATCCGGAGAAAACAAAGTGAAGAAAGGACGAAGACTTTTTCAACTGGGAAAAAAACGTTTTATTTTTAGTACGGAAACACAAGATTAAATATGAAGCTATACAGTAAACTTAAATATCCCTAATAATAATAACTATTCATGTACTTAACTGGTCAACTATATTGTGTAAATGCTTCAAAGTCATTTCCTTTTGCACACATTTAATATACAGACAACTTGATTAATTTATCTTCTTTATACTTGTTGCGCGGTTCTCGTTCTGGTTTGAAAGTTGAGTTAATCATATAACAACAAATCAAATTATTTTTTGTCCTTTTTCTTGTCCTTGTTTTTGTCGCCTTTAACTTCCTTGTCAGACTCGTCAAGGAGAGAAGAGAGAAGGGAAATATCCAGCGAACTGATTTTTGATGGAATGTTCCCAATGATGAGCCAACAGACGGCCGTGGAGATGGAACTGGGCACAGCTCGAAACGGATGGAAATCCGCCGATTCTTGGAACAGTTTCGGTGGATAGTCGTCAAGGACTTGGAAGTTCAGAACGTCAATACACAACTCCTGAAAAACGGAATGGACAAAGCACTGTATTACTTAAGTTTAGTGCTTCATCTACGTTAAAATTGGTTTTGAACCGCATTAAGAAGTTATATGTACAAAAACAGAATGTTTTTTTCTCAGTGCTTCATTGTACATAGAATTTCAACGCCGTTCCGTCCAAAATTTTATCCTGCGCCACAATGTCCATGAACAGTGATATATAGATATATCAATTTGAGAATTTTGTTTTTACCCTGATTAAAGGATTCGTGGCGGCCAGGAAAACGCTTGTGAATCCATCGATTTTTGCGTGCCGAATATTTTCGTTGACCATCATGAGAACGAGGAGAACATTTTCCTGGGGAGTCAAACTGCTGTGAGTGGCCATCCACGAGATTTCAAATATGCTGTTTTTCAATTGTGGGATGCTACTCCTAAAAATAAACAACAATTCAGAGCAAAATTATATAATTACTTTTAAAATTTGAAATCCAAGACAAAATTTAAAATTATGAAAGGGATTTAAATTTTGTAAAGTGTGTGTAAACTTACAGGATTTGACCTTTGAGTTCTGTATGATATTCGAGGAAATGAAAGAGCGGTTTGCCGGATTTAACAAATTCTGATGAGGGCGTGTAAAAGTCCTGACAGAGACAACAACCGAGGATTTTATCATCTGATTTCCTTTTCACAATCGTGCTAATGTTGAGCTCGACGAAACTTTCCCATATTTCCATGAGAAAATCGTAAATGTCTTGATATTGCATCAAATTATAACGAGCCAACGTCTCTTTGAGTGCGTATCCTTTGCTAATTATACTACAACAAAATCCAAGATTTTATATATTATCAAGAAAGGATCTCTCGATACGATCCACAACTTTTCTGCAATATTTTTGTCGTTTTTGCTCTATATATATTTGTGAGAAAATACCTGATGGCTTCTTTCTTGTCCAAAAATTTAGGTGAAATGACTTGAATTTCAAAATCTTCTTTCACGTCCTGATCCGTAAAGATTTGGACCATGCCATGATTTTCCAAAAGCTCTCGTTTCTGACCCAGACGCTGTACCATCAAATCAATCAATTCATTCAACGATTTTGCCACCACAAACTCACGAATATCTGCGCTCACAAAAACGATTTAAAATTTAATGTACCTACGATTGACTCAATATTCTTCAATAATTAAAGTAATTTTCATAACGAAAATTGAATTTACTGATAGGGCAGTTATTTTTGTTAATATACAAAATGACGCTGATGCTATTGAGGGAAGTCCCACCCAAAGAATAAAAGGATTGAGTCAGATTCTCCACAGAGACTTCAATTGGGATGCTCGCAAATTTGTGCAGGGCCTCCAACAACAATTTACACGCCACCATTTTATCAATTGGAAGCCGAATTTTACCCCAATTGTTAAAAGCTATACCAGGACAACCCGTCAAAAATATAGCCATTACAAATTAATGCATACTAATTACAATTTATTTATGCTTTTACATTCCCTGTAGCTCACTGGATTTTTTATCTTCTTCGTACAGTCTTAAGAGAGCTTGAATGCAAACGCGTGTCCCCACCAATGGAATCTCTTCAACAATCTTTATTTCCGGTGCCATATATTCCGGGATTCGACTCAACATTTTCCCTTTCACTTCGTCCGCTGTGAAAAAATTAAAACAGTTGTAAGTCGATGCCACTCGGAAAAATTCAACGTTTATTTTCTGCCAACGTATCGATCAAGCTATATAAAGCTTCACCATCTGATTCTTCGTAATTTATTCAAAATGCACATTAGAAAAATTCACCAACTTACCCATGAGAGTCTGTCGAACACTCGCTTTTGGTAGTACAAAACCCACGACAGTCTACAGAATACGAATAATGCGTTATTTAATTAAGAAAAGAAAACACTAAATATATGTTCACACGTTATTATTTGATTTGTATACTGTACCTGATCGAGTTGTCCAGGATGATATGCGACCATGTGAGATGCCTCCACGTTCTCATTCTGCATAATCAAGTCATTGAGTTCCTCCATGATGACATCATATCCTCTGATTTTCATTTGACCATCGATTCTCCCTTCAATGTACACATAGCGTCGTCCATTGATCATCTCCAGTCGACCATAATCCCCCGTCCGGAACAGCTTCCGGTAATTTTTCCGTTCATCATGCGGATTGTCGACGAATCGATGTTGATCTTCCTCCTCTTTCATGTTTACATAACCAAGTGCAACTGGTTCACCCGCTATGCAAATCTCCCCTTGTGTTCCATCCTTTGTGATTTCCAGATAATTGCTCAACACATAGACGATGCAATTGTCCATTATTTTATCTGTGCACACAAACTTATTTTATCGGCGCCGTTCAAAATACTAGAAAGAGGTTTTTCTCGATTTTTACTTTTAACTTTATAAGCTATGAAATTTGCAAGTTTATAGGTATTGTAATGAACCCTGTTGAATTCGATCCATGAGGATGGATTTTTCGAGTTCTTTTTCACTTTTAATCCGATTGTAAATGACATCTCCGGCTTCCGGACTCCCATAGAAATTGACGAGTGTCGTCGCCTTGAGGAAAAACGCCAGGAATTTCCTTGCCAGCTCCGTTGGAATCAAACCCCCGATACAACACACATATCTAATACTCGCCAACTCTGAGCTTTCCTTCCCCATTGTTTCACATGCTTTCAAAAAACTTGCAATTAAATTCGGATTCAGGTACAATCGGGAGATCTTCCGGTCCGCCACTTTATGAAGGAAATTTTCCATATTGAGGATTTCATTCCTCCGGTAAATATGGAGTGTAATCCCTTTGAGGAGAGTCGAGAAAATTTGAATGAAAGCATCCGTGCTGGAAATGGGTGAAGTGAGAGCACAAACACTTTTATTCGCATTAAATGGGATATTTCGCCACTCCCAAGCGATTCGATTGAGTATCGGGAGATGACCGATCCGAACTCCACGTGGTCCACTCACACCCGTTGTATGTATTACCAGGGCGGGCCTCTCAAAAGATGGAGTAGGGATTTGTGGTTGGAATATCTCAATCCCAACTTTATCCTGCTGTCCTTTATTACGACTTTTGAGTTTGGCTTTCGATTTCTCACTTCCTCCAAGGCCGGCTTCCTCCCCCTCCGGAAGTGTCATGTCCAGCCAAATCTCTTCAATGCTCATGAGCTTAGAATAGTCTGCAAATTGTTTGGCATCATATTTCCCCAGGATCGGACCATCATCATCTGTAATGACCATTATCGGTCGGAATTTATTTATTATGTCCAGGAGAAGATCTTCCGGGTACTGTGGGTCCAGTGGGAGGAAGGCAGCGCCCAATTTCAATATTGCGAATCTATATACACACATCATTGAAAAACCCACAGTTTTTGTTACAGCGGGATTCTCAATAAGTTGCCCATATAATCATTTAAATTTAATGAGGGATTTTTGTGTACATAAGCGGAATGAGTCGCTCGGAGAAAGGAAGACAAACGCCGATGAGGATTTCCTCATCCGGATTGGCCACAGCAAAGGAATTTCCCATATGTTTTTGAATCTCGAGAGCCATTGCATTCGAATAGTGATCCAAATCCGCAAAGGTGAGTTGTGCTGAGGCAAAAATGACTGCAGGTTTCGTGAGTTTGATGCGATGATGGGCGAGCTCTGTTTTGAAGAGGTCTGTGAGTGTCACGTGGGGGATCGGACGCTCCTCCCCCATTAAAATCCCGTCGTCATCACCTATTCAAAATGGGGTGTGACGGTGTGAATTACTGTCAATTTATAATTTAATCAGTGATAAGGTGAAAAGGGATTTACCGCTGCAACAGACGCAGAGACGTGGCATTTTATTTGTATATAGGTGATCGAAATTCGAATCTCGATTGTCCTGATAATTTTTCAATTAAAATTGATGGAGGGTATATAATCAAGGCAAGATTTGAACAGAGTTGATTCCTTTACAAGTTTTGTCTTGCTCTGTTATGGTTCCTTGCTTAATTTGAGCATGGCCATGGAATGGAGAGGGAAAGAGGATTCTCTGATCTCTGGAGATTGAGTTTGACTTGTCACATGGACTGACTGTGAGGGAGAAATAGATGAATGCATTTCGTTTTGTGATCGCATATGGATTTCCTATTTTTTCTGTATATTTTTCTCAGAATTTTAAGTCAGACGGATTGTGAGTAGTAGGAATTCTGATAGAGTTAATAATTTCAGGAATCTGAGTGCCATATTTTAAATTTAAATTAATTTTGGGTTGAATCCAACGTCGTCAATTGTCAATTAGCAATTTCAAGCCTTGAAGTAAATTCAAATATTGAATCCTCATCAGCAGTTTCACGAACTGTGTCAATTTTGCTAGCAAATTATTTAGCAGATGAAAATTTATTTGTTGTGTCTTGTTGCCCGATATATTTCGTCATGCAAAACTATATGATACTATAAATCCCATGACAACTAAAAATTGGATTCACATTCACAATCATCGTAATAATATAGCCACTATTTTGATAAAATAGCGATCCCTTTTCTCTTTCAACGTCACATATTGAACCATTTTCGTCTCAGCCCAAGCTCCACATATTGAATGACATATTTCCAGTGGAACTATATATTTCCAGTCAACTATACCTCTACATTCAAAATCCTGCGCCGTCTGTTTTATTTTTTGTTTTTTTGTAGCTCTGTGCCTTAAGCTTTTCCACAGTTGGGCCCACAGTATAGAAGTCTACGGTGACTGTCACGTCACACCATAAAAATCCCACCAAACTGACAACATGACCTTTTGATTGTGGTGGAGTTTATCTTTTGGATCCGGTTTAGGCGCTTGACCTCTTCCTAGCCACTGGCGCTTCCTGGTATGTTTAGCATATATATATATATGAGAGACCCACTTTCAATCCCCGGGTATTAAATGTTTCAGCCAATTGAAAGTCGGTCGGAAAGGATAGGAGATTCATACAGGTGTCGGACCCTTGTGAAGCTAGGTGGAGGTCAACTCATGTGTCATGTGGTATCAAAACAACCAGCTTAGAGACTTTCCCCATTTCTTTCAAGGGAGCTTCAGTGGTATGAGGGCACCCAAGCACAGTTGCTAAGGACCGTGTATAGTTAATCTCGTGTCCCCAAATTTACTGGCGGACCGGGGCAAGTCTTACAAACTGCAAACTGTAGTCTTTTAAGTCTTTTTTACGGAAAAGTTCGAACCATGTCCTTGCTGTTGTGTCAGTCAACGACCGAGCCGTAAAGCAAACAGTGTATAATTTGTATTTCTTTGTTTTCCATACTTATACTTATAACAAGTGACTACTAGAGTATACTAGCTAGCTTGGTACACATTCTATTTACCCTACTGGATAGACTGGATAGGTTAATTTTGAGACGAAAAACGAAACCACAGCTAGCTTTCTTTGACAACACAATTTAGGGAGTCATTGAAAACAGGTACGAGGAATTCAAATTCGCCAAACCCGACTCCACGTCTACAGACAAAATCTGTCATTTTTCATTTACAAAGTATATTTTTGTAAAATTACAAGAAGAATTTTCCTAATTAATTAAATTTACTATTCAATACAGAATAATTCGTAAAATTGTCAACGAAAATGGAGCAAGGAGAAGATTTAAAAGGTTTTATACGGATTTTATTTCCAAATGGAGATCACCCACCACAATTAGAATTTGGTAAAAGTATACACATGATTCAATTATGATAATTGACTAATCTTCTGAATTAAAAGTCTTCTAAACTGATGTAAATGCTTGAAATTCAAGCCTTGAATATTTAAAAATTTGTATTTGTTTTCTATTTAGATCCTGAGCAGTTATCTTACTTGGCAAGATTGGGTTCCCAAGGACTTGACAGTCTAAGTATGTTATACTGTGTATTACTTTTGTAAAAGTCCTTAAATACAAATATTACATTAATATGATGTATATGTATGATAATTACTTGTGCTGCCAATAATCTAAATTTTTGTAAAATATGTTTAATTACAGATGGAGAAGTAGCTAGGCTTAATGAAGAAGTTGCTATTGTGGAGCATCAAACTCGTGACATGGCTAGTCAAAATTATCAAATTTTTGTCCAGTCAGCTCAGACAACTAATCAAATACAGGAGTCTGTACGTTTTCAAAACCAACTATATACGCTACACTATATATACATACATAATTATATCTCAAGTACAGTGAGTGAATTAAATATGGTAATAAAAATACACTTTCAGTTGGAATCCGGAAACAAGCTTGTCGTCAAATTAGATTCTGAAACATTTCCAAATGTCAAGACTCGAGTTCAAAAATTTTCAGAAACCTCTTGTAAACAATTTGCCGCTGGTGAAAAATCTGTTGGGATTATGTATGAAAAGAACTTATCTTTGTCAAAAGTATTGGGAATGCCCTGGCTAGTACGAAGATGTTTAGCGGATGAAAAATTACCAAATGCCATTAAAATTTTACAAGCAGCCCAGGATATGCTTAAAAGTGTTTCAGATCCTCCACTTGTTTTGACTGTGAGTATACCAGTATTGATTATAATTATCGAATACTGCAATATGAGATGTTCACATTGATTACAATAATATATATATTAATATATTCACATCTTTGGGTTTTATATCCATGCAAATAGAGAACTTGTGATGAAGTAATGGAATTGAAAAGTGAAATACAACATGCCTTACTCTTAAAATTGTCATCGGGTAATATTGGCCTTTCTGAGTGCCTTCAAACAGTTTCACTCCTACGAAGTTTCTTTCCTGATGATAAATCCCTTCGTTTTCGATTTCTTCAATCAAGAATGAAAGATGTTCCTTTTGATCAAGCTAGGACATGGGTTTTCGATACTCTAACCCAACATCGAGCAGCATTTGGCGGAGATTCTAATCATTACTTATCAACGTGGGTGGCTTTACAGGTGGGATATTAAATTATTAGGTCATGAAATGATTTACTTATACAATAATACGGTGCCCAAGAATTTCTATTTATTTATTTGCTTGTTCAGATTCAACGTGTATTAGCCGATATGCAAAAGCAAATGGAAATCGGAGAAAGTATAGACTCTCTTATGACACAAGCAACTTACTTTGGTGAGAGTTTTGCACGGGTTGGTGCGGATTTAAGAGGGCTCATCATCCCAATTTTCAGTGATTATATTGTCAAGAGATTTCAACACGGTTTATTTCAAGCAGAAGTTAAATTTGCTCGTAATCTACGATCCTTTAATTTAGCATCCACGGCACAATTTGCAAATCCCGATAGTGCAAATTTAGATTTACCACCACAGGAAGATTTAAATCCCCCAAAACAATTAATCTCTCATATGCCTTTAGCACAATATTTAAATGATATTCTTGCACTTTTCAATTTCATTGGGAAATGTCCTTTAACTCAACCAATGCCCATCATTGTAGAGAAGCTAAATGAAAGTCTAGCAAAGAATGGAGAGGAATTAGAAAAGTGGGGAGAGAGTGAATGGTTAACTTGGGAATTGAAAGAACAAAATGAATTCAATAGAATGAAAAGATATTTTGAACATTTACTTGTTCCCCATTTAGATAAAGTTTTCCGTGTTATATACCCTCCTGAGAATGTTTCAACCATCACAGGCAATTTTATTACAACTTGTTCGAATATGATGCAAATTAAATATACTTGTATGTCAAAGGCACAGACTGCATAAGAAATAAAGGATCAAGTGCAACCTTTATATAATTATAATACTATACATAATAATATTGTTTGTAAGTATATAGGTAGTCACAAAAATCAGTACCATAATAATAATAAATAAATAAACACACATTATATTTTTAATTATATTTAAATAAGAAAGTCGACTATTTATTTAGCTACAAGTTGAGATTTTTTTAATTTTTTCACATACTTGTTTGTAAAGGTTTTCAATTTATTAAATCCTACTGTAGCTTCATTGTCACTATTATCGTCAGTGTTATTGGTTTGTAGAATCAGGTTCCTTAATTTCCGTAATTTGAGTTTTAATTTAGTATCACTTTCCGATTTTAAATATTTCTTGATTCGATTACATAATTTTGTTCTTCCGTCTTCAGTCTTGATCTTTACGTTAACATTTAAAAAAAATTTACTCCAACGAGTTTTAACTTCTTTCCATGATTGCTTTGTCTGCTTTCGACGACCATGAGACAGTTTTCTTTTCTTTATCACATTTGTCCTTTCAACTACAATTCCCAAATCTTCTGTCTCGGATTCTTCGACGTCTTTTTGTATTACCCTCCTTTGTACTATTTTCTTCTTTTTCGTGCCATGTATATTATCACCAACTACCAAATCAATAACTTGTATTTCTTCTTGTTCTGATTGTGAACCGTTACTTTCTGCCATTTCTTCGTCCTGATCACTTTTGTCTGGATCTGGAAGGTCCCCTTGTCTATCAATGAAAAAAGTTGTCAGGAACGATAGGTTATCTTGAGAATGTTTATTTCCAGGCTCAGTAGGTAATTTGAAGTCCTTGCTACAAAGTAAACACAATAATAAATAAATGAATGATTATATACAACGTCTTGTAGGATTCATAGACTACTTTGAGAATTCTTGATCCTCGTATTGTTATCTTTAAATTGAATATAATATATGATGAAGCCGTTAAGAAAACCAACCACTGGCGACTTTCTAGATTCCGAGTTATAGCGTCTTGAATATTCTCGGCTGTTTGGCCCGTAAATAAGTTGCGCAATGATTTTAAATTCATTTGAATAACACAAATCATCTGTTTACTTTTTAATTTCGAATTTTTTGAGAAGTTTAACGACGATTTTAAAAAAGGTTAACTAAAATATTCACCATATGATTTTGTCCACGACAATGCAAAAAAGTGATTTTCCGCGAGTGGTTGGTTTTCTGGCGGAGGACCTCATATATATAAGTTGTGTAAGAATGAGAATATGTCTAAAGTACTTGGGATCAATAGGAGAAAAGGGTAGTTTCAAAGTAATTCGTATCCACTTGAATAAATCTGATGGCGATTTAAATTCAGCATCAGGCCAATTAGATGACTTATTCGGCTCGAAGGAAAGGGCAACTTGCAGTAAAGAAGGATAAATTATCTTGATGAAATCCTCCACAAGTTTACTAGATAAAAACCTGAAACGTAACGTGAGAAAGGTGCAAAATGAATAGTTATGAATATTTTGAGATGGTCAAATGTAGAAGCATGTGTATTTCTGGACTATATAATTACCAAATTCTTGCGAGGATACCACAAATGACCAAAGAATCTCCCCAATGATGACCTGACGCGATAAGTCCCAACCAAAATTGTATAGTGTTTTCACATTCAATATTTACCTATGGAATTTTCAATATAGCAATCTTTTAATATATAATGCCATCGTCTAAAGTCTAAAGGCACGTATAATCAAAAATTTATCTAGGTATTTAATAACTGAAAATTTGAGCCTCCATATATATATATACCTTTGCCAAAAGAGCAGAGTCCCGAAGTGCCAAATAAATGACCCAATTAGACCATTGTGTACTTGGAAGTCTGTTAGAATTTCGAGACTCTTCTTGGACAACACATCCTGTTTTTTCATCAAAATTTCCAATGGAATTTTGAAATTGTTTGAGTTGAGGATAAAAATCATTACTCTTCCAACGAAAAGCTACTTTCTGAATTTGCTTGGTGAGCATCAAAGCCTTTTCGAGTCTTAATTGTGTCCCTTTTCTTTCAATATAGCCGACCAATATGTCTATTTCAGCATTCAATAAATCGTTGAGAGTCTTGTAGTTGCTTTTTAACACGAGCGTGGACCACTTCTTCATCACGGACCTAAGTATATATATCATATAAAAAATCAATTAAAATACTTAAATTACTTTTACTGTCCTTAACATATTATATAATATAATAAATACAAATAAACGTATGCACCTTTTGTTAGAAGAAGCAGTTGTCACGAATGAAGGTGGTGATAACTTTTCTAATTTATTGCAAATATCTGTCATCGTAATTTGACAATTTATTGTGAAATCGCCGTGATTTTAGATTACGAATCTCAATTCGTCAATTCACAGAGAAAAGTCAGATTTCATTCAAAAACTTTTCTGGCGGCCACTTTCTCCACGTGCATTTTATGATGTTTTTCCGATTAGACTCATTTGTGAATTGTCAATATTCGTCCCTGCCAAATCAAGTCTTATATCGTATTTAAATAATTAATTAATTAAATAGATTATTATTGCAAAGTGAAAGGGGGATAATTAATTTCAAGCTGGCAGCGTCAGTCGCAACGAAAACGGTAAGTAAATAATTCATTCGAATCACAATATTCATAATTGAACTTTTCAATTTCGTGATATAAAGTACATGCAGTATAATTTATACTGCATGTACTTTATAGTTTATTTTATAATTTATTTTATAATTTATACTGTATAAATTATAAAATAAACTATAGGTAGTATATAAAGTATCTACAAACACCGGTAAATATTTATATGTGTACATCTATATACATACCTGTTTAATCATTTATTCGTAATATAATATATCATTTTAGGCACAATTAGTTTGGACGAACATGTCAAAGAAATCACTAAGATTTGTGGAGCAATCTTTGAATGGGTGGCTTCAGCCCAAAACATTTGCAGAGAGTTGGGACAATGTCGGTTTGTTAGTTGGTTCCGGCCGTTTTTCTAAAGACGACAAAATAGTGAGTACTATACTTTGTTGTAATGACTTGACCACAAAAGTCGTAAACGAAGCCATTGCAGTCAAAGCTGATATGATCATTGCTTATCATCCTCCAATTTTTTCCGCTTTGAAAGCTGTTTCATACAATTCCTGGAAGGTTAGTTTTAGAAATCAGATTTACTATACTTAAATTTAATGCCTCATTGACCATTATTCATTGTCAAATGGCTTACTTACAAAACCAAAATTATCTATTGTAGGAAGAGATTGTGGCACGGTGTTTGGGCCATGACATCACTGTATACTCGCCACATACAACATTAGATACCGTTGGTAATAAGCAACTGTTTCAATTTTATTACACATGACTTTTTAACAAATGGATTTAAATATGTTTTCGCAGTATGAAGAAATTCATTTGGATGTTGAGTATGTAGTATTAATGATTTATTCTTTTCCACTACAGTTGGAGGGATAAATGACCGAATTATGGATTCATTACGTATGCTTAAAAAATACTTCCAGCCAACGGTTTTACGTGTTTGACATTTTAATTTGTAATCTGTACAGTTTATAATAAAGGCATTTTTTAAATACTTATGTATACAGAAATGGTTCTACCCCCTAAGGAATCATCTTTGGAAGCAATAACCCCAATGTTTCTAAACAAAACGACTCCGGGAATATCATTTAAGTCTACTGTAGAAAATATCTCCGCGTTATACGCTGCTGTACCATTTCATGGCATGAATGACGTCACAATTTCCTTTGGGGTTCAAGATCTGGTCAACGGGAATGGAAATACTGCTTCTCTTCAAGTTTATGTATCCAAAAACTCGTCAATTGATGTTAATCGTTTGGATGAAATCAAAGCAATTGCAGCCTCCTTAAATGTTCCAGAATTCAAGTATGATTTCACACATGTTTGAAGATTATATATAGTGAAAGTAACGAAATGAGGGTAGGTATATGTTTTATTTGTTTACATGTATCTATTCTTTAATGTCCTTCTAAAGGAATTCCACTGAAGCTCCTCCAGCAGTATTGGGTAGTGGCAGGATTTTGACCTTTAAGAAACCTGTGCATATTGCAGAAATTGTTGAGAATCTAAAAAAATGCACAGGTGTCCGGACTATTAAGCTTGCACAAGGACCAAGTGAGTTTAAAGTCGCTGTCATTTATATTTTATGTTCCATGCCAAAGTAAAAAAACGTATCTAATCATATTAAATAATTTTAAATATTTTAATAGAAAAGGAAATCACAAGCGTCGCCTTGTGTGTTGGTTCTGGTGCATCGATTCTTAAAGGACTTCCGGTAGATGTTCTCATTACGGGTGAAATGACTCATCATGACGTTCTTGACTGCCTCGAAGCTCAACAATCTGTTATTTTATGTGGGCATGCCGATTCTGAACGTCACTATTTACCTACGTTGGCTTCCATCGTAAAAATTGTAACGGGATGCCCTTCAGTTGTTGTTTCTGAGGCTGACCAAAGTCTTTTTACATTTTTGTGAACTCTTGTCGTTTGTTTATAAAAGCATTTGATGAATATGGAATTGCATAATGTTTCAAGCCCTAAAACTAACTATATTCTGGATTCATCTAGTTTAACTAAAATTTCACACTAAGTACGCTAGACAGTGTACACGTACTACACGTATACAATTTGTTTAAGCAAATAAAAAGTATTAACCAGTTATTGAACTGTTTTAATTTCC
>JAIUND010002711.1:0-20472 GCA_034699125.1 Gisinianus flammeolus | reverse complement strand
ACCCCTCACTATTTCAACCCAGATGGGGTGAGTGACATTTTTCGGATTTCTGGTATGGGGTGAGTGAGCTATCCATGGGCAGCCTTGGCTGCACTATCATGTGAGCAAATGAATCGTTCAAATTGTTCTCTAAAGAAATTTATAGTAGTCATAATTAAGGAACAAGGATTTTAATTAAATGCAAGAAAATATAGCGACCGTCAGTATATTACTTATACTTAAAATTTGAAAAATTAAAATGCATGAAATGCATTTTTTCAAAAGGTGTTTGGCAAATAGGTAGTTCTAATTGACAGATAACAGTAATAATGTAAATGAGGTTTGAAGCTTGAAGCTATAAGCATTCAACTATATATGTCTATGTGTCTATAGTTTTATATTTTTTGCTTTAGTATATATGGAAAATTATAAAATATGTTATTTTATTGTATTAGGTATAATGATGAACAAAATCAAACGGCATTTCTTGTTTCCAATTAGTCTTCACTGACAACTCGTCAGCCATCCCACATATTCTAATAATGCAACTTGATGTCTGCAAGTAAGTAATGAGACTTTAACTACAATTTATACTATATTTTGTTTGCCAAAAAATAATGCTTTAAATTTCATCTATATAACAGGTTATTAAATTAACTGATTTTTTTTTGTGGAAAAAGAAGCTTTCTTCTCTCTTGCAATCGCTTTATAGCATAATAAATATGATTCTCTCCATCACAACTTTACAAGTTGGCAGTTGTTTCTGAAAATTGAAGACAAATTACTGATAGCTTCATTGTGGAGTTGAGAGTTTTTTAAGGGAGAGAATTGATGTATTTGTACAATTGTACGAGTTGGAAAAGTGGAAAAGTGATGTTGATATAGTTGATATAGTTGACAGGATAGGCAAGTACAAAAAATATAAAAACTTTAAAACACATCTTTTAGCAATAATTTGCAAAATTGGTTAAGTGTATGTTGTATTTGAAATGACTCTTTTTCTCTTATTCTCTCCATTGCTCAAACTTTGAGGCTCAAAGGAATTGGTAGTATAGAAACCATTTTGTCGTACATTCGTAGTACTACGAATGTGTTTGCAAATTGCAATACGTGTAACTATATATGATATCAAAAAAACTAAATAGATTCGTCACGAGGTTTCTTTCATTTCATGTCTTTTTTCTTGACATGACATGATTTTCTTCAATTAAATGTACATGAAAGTTGAAAGCTCACAACAACTTTGTTGAGCAGGAGCGACTGACTGACCATTAGCATTTAGTATTTAGGATCATATAATTATTATTGTTTACAGCTCTCGTCTCGTAACTGTTATTCAGTTTGTTAATGAGCTCGCAGGATCTTGTGTGAACTGTGTACTTGTCTCGTCAAATGTTTTGTATAGTTTTGTCCCACACACTTGCCATGTAAATGAACATGAAAGAAAATTGACAAGTCCACTTGTTGTTGTGCTTCTTCTTTGGTCATTTTAATAAATTTTCATTTGATGTCCGCAAGCAAAAGCTGTATATAGCATATACAACAAACCGGTATCCATGTATTTGCATATTATTATTACTATTTATTTATTGTAACATGTTGAACTCTTTGGAGGTAAAATTTTATTGTTCTTGTTGTGAACATTTTGTCAGGAGTGTTGAAGAGTGCGGAGGGACTGTCAAGATTTTTTATTGTTATTATTCTGATGAATAAAAAGTTTTTTTTTTTTTCCCTTGTGCCCTTGTTGCTGTCAACTGTCATGCCCAATGGGATATTGCCAACTTCACGCATTTCCTCTTCTCTCTCAACTGACCTCTTTCAAATTCATAAATCTCCTCTCAGGTTATTACTTTGTAGTTTGTGTTGTCATGTGTAGATTAGGAAAATATGACAAGTATCTCTCGGAATTTTCACACACGTTCAATTAGTCTAACTAATTGCAATCCCAACCGTCTCGTCTCTTGTAGGCTAAAAGTTTTAACTGACATTATTTAACGCCTTCATATCCATCAAGTTTAAATATCCTCACAAAAACCTTATAACTTGTTTACAAATGATTAGATTATTAATTTATTATAGTCAAATTATCATGTCTTGAAGTCTTGAGGCGAGCAATTTCCAAAACTTGCACATGGTGTTACTTTTTACATACCTATTGCGATTTTGGCCCATGGACTCTATGATGACCATGTACAATTAATTTGTCTAAATAGTTTATATGTGGACTTTAAGTATTATTACAAGTAATAAATTTTGGTTTATTATTATTATCATCGTTATTGTTATTGGTTCACAGTTTACAATGTAAATGTAAAGTGCTTCAGTGTTCAGTGTTCAGAGCAGGTATAGTTTAATAGAATCACGATTGTAAGATTTTAGAAGCTTCAAGCAAAGAATATTAATTGCTATATTATGTAAGGGAATTGTACATTTTTTTAAAGTTAGTATAAAAAGAATTGTCTTTTTACTAATAAATTTGACTCCATATAGTGAAGAATAAGGAAAGTTTATAGAAAAACCTGTCATTAATGTATGCTATAGCTTGTAACTGAGGCCAAGAAATTAAATTAACTCGCTGCCCACTCTAATCCTTCAATCTTCTCTAATTTGTTTCATTTTTTTTTGTAGAAAAAAATGGCGAGGTTATAAAAGAAATGACAGAAAATACTAAAAACATAAATTGCTTGCATTATCAGTTGGCAAATAAATGGAGATTCTCTCTATTTAGTGTTAGTAGTTGTAAATCTCAGGCTGTAAAAAAAAGTTCATCAAAGTTAACGTAAAACAGAATCAAGCTTCCTATATATGTAGTAAAAATATCAATCATTTATATAAAATTGAAGGTCATTTGATTTCCATATCAAAATGTTACTCAACAGATTCTCATTTCAATATTCCAGAGTTTTGTCCTTTTTTCTGTTACCATACACTTACGACCACAATAAATTTCCACTATAGCCTTTGAAACGCTACAGATTTGAGGAAAAAATAATGTTCATTGCATTTGGTTTGAGTCAGAAGTCAAAAGAGTCTTATGAGATAAATTGTAAGTTGAACGTTTGTACATGTCAATGTATAGTAGCTCCGTTTCGGTGAGAAGTGTCAAGGAATCAAATGGGAAATATCATCGGGTGAATTTGGAAGAGTCGAAAACATATTACAGAAACTTCATCTTGGTCTATCTGTCTTTGTTTCTGGAGAATGTGTATTGTGTGAGTGGTGAGTGGTGAGAGAAAGAGACATGATTTTATATTATGTCTTTTGGCTATGTGATTTGTGCGTACTGCTGAGGGTTTTTTTTAGTCTCTTCAGCTGGATGTGATAAGACCCACTGATTAGATGAAACCCAATATGGGAGACTGTCCGCTCGTATTTTACAGACTTTCAAATGAAATTCTATCTTATTAGATGGACATTCTTTAACATAACTTTCCTCGGTCGTATATATATTATATATTAGATGTACATTCCCTGTGATTTATGTGAGTAAAAATGATCGAATGGGAAAGAGAGTCTACACTCAGTTGGAGTCCTTACTTGGACTCCGTCAGAAGTTTTTAAGTAAAGTATATTTATTCAAGTCAAAATCGTAAGTAAGTATCAAACATTAAAATGAGAAGTAAGTGAGACTCTACAAGAGTCCGTCTATTTATCCTAAAAGATAAACCGTTACAAATGAAAGGGCGCATGCCTAAAACTGGCAGAGCCTTGAACTGACACAAATAGTCACTTTAGAAAGTGACCTACTTAAAACTTAAACTTACAGTTACTTGTCCAGCTTGACCAAGGCTTACATTCTAAAAACTGAATTAGTCCTAACAGTACTTCAAGTATTTCAAGGTTGTCAAATACCAACACATACTACACACATATATGTATGAATGATCACAATTTAGAGTCTAAAGAATAGTTTATATTCCATTATTATTGTGCATACAGAAGGACTATCTATGCACTGTATATGTATGTAGAGCTTGGAGAATATGGAACCGATACCAAAACTAGATTATCTAAAGATCTAAACCGTTGAAAAGTCATGGCTATATAGTCCTCACACCAAAAGTTTCATGTCTATATGCGCATATCATTATCTCACTTTTGAGACTGCATTGAAATTATTTCTCTATACAATCTTGAGTATAAATGTAAAGACTAAAGCCATGTGTCCAAATCTCAATTGTAAATCAAGCACTTTATTTACTTTTGTTCACAAATATCATTCTTTATTATTTTGGTATAATTTAATGAAAACAATAGAATTATTAATACTCTTTATATATGAAATATGAAATGTTAAATGACTTTAGTCAGTAAAATTTGCTGCATTGTTGTAGGAAATATTTATTATAATAAATTTCTTTTCCTTTTTCATTTATTTTCAGAGAGAGGTGGTGATGATGAGAGGAGCCACAACGACAATAGACGCAATTACTTGGAATGTAAATTTATTTGTCTTGGAATTGCATGTGGGTGAATTCTTGGAGTAATAAGAGAGAGTTCAGGGAGAATCAGAGTAAGTCTGTTTTTCTATTTTTAAATGTTTTGGAGTTGATTGGAGCAAAATTGTAGATCGAAATTCTAACAATGTAAGGATAATCCTCTGGTTGGTCGGTTTTTTTTTTTTTTTTTGCTGATTTAGACGTTTTTTGTTACCCGAACACAAGTAAAGAACCAACACTGTTTCAACTGGGAAGAAAGTTGGTGAGGAAAAAATGTTGTGTGTCTGTGTGTGATTGTGATTTAGTTTAGTGGATTGACCCGGTACAGCACTCTCGCGAGCAAAGAAGAGGTGGAAAAAAATATATTGCAAAACTGTTGACAGACAAGGTGAACTTGAAAGGAAGACGAAGCGAAGGAGGAGAAGAAGGAAATAAAGAAGGAGAGAAGGGGAAAAAAAACTCGCTTCATCTATTTTATTGCTTAGTGTTCGTCTTGGTGGACTTGGCGGCTTTGTTTCTACTCGGCATTTATCACGTCTCATGGACAGCTCCCTACTGATATTTTTGGAATTATTAATGGCTACTTACTAGAAACACGACAGTCGTCCCTACCTTACAACAATATTCCATGTCAATTTTCCGTTTACCTATACCCTACCATTTGAGTCTCACATTTATTCCACGATGACTCAAGTCTAATATATTATCTCCTCTGAACTCTCTTCTACGACGTGTATCTTGTGGGCTGAGAATGTTTTTCAGTTTTCACTATACATATCTACAGGAAAGGAAGTTGTGCTATGTCCAATGTACATTGTACATACAACAACGGGCAACGTAAAATAATACTTCTCACCAGTGAAGCTACATATTATAGGTATAGGTAGTGAAGTTTTTTCAGATCATAACTCTTGTTTCTCCCCTCTCTCACGTCATACATTTTAATACAATATTATTTGAAAATTGAAACAATGCAACGGGAGGGATTCAACCATTTACATCTTTTCAAATTAAATCCTGTCAAAACTCATTCCCTAAAATGGTGGCAAATCTAGCAATAACAAATACATTGCATTTATGATTTCCCATTTACAATCCTTCGCTTATTATTATTCCTTTCTTTTTCTTTCTTTCAAGTCGTCACTATTGTTTTGACTTCTCTCTAACGAATGATTGATTCAACTTTTTCTCAATCCCTCGTTACAATCCTTTGAAGAATTACTCCTACTCAAATTGTCATATGAAAATCCAAAAATCTATTATGCCACAGCCACAAAACTCAATGCTCAATATATTTTCAAAATGAAAAGTTGTAAAATCCCCTATACTCAAAAAAGAAAAGAAAAGGAAATCACAAAAAAAAGTGAAGAAAAATGATCTCAGAGGATGAAAGATTAGACTCTGACTCAAGACAATGAAGAAAGCATGTAGAAAATGAACGGGAAATCTCATACGAGGTTGCTGACATTGAATATTCCGTGTGAGTGAATTCTAGTAAGGGAACAGACAGCCACGTCGGTTTAATAAACATTATCCTTTTTTCCTAAACTCGATTTGAACGAGAGAATTGGAATAATAAATCGGCGAAAGATTTTGGTTTTTCATCTCTTTTATGACTACATCAATCCAATTCAGAGAGTCTAGGAAAATCTTTTCCAGTCAACTGTAAATTGGCGGTAAAGAGTGAAAGGTTTTTTTTTTTTTGCAAATCACAAAGTCCTTTTGATCTCTCAACTGTACTGAGGACTCTCTCTTCAATCTCATAATATTCGTGTGTGTATTCGTCCGTCTTTACTGGGGAAAGTCACAAGTTGATTATTTTCCCTTCAAATATCTAAGAATGTGAATGACTGTGTGTGGTGATGAATCAATATAATTTTCTCACTAGTTCAAACCCTCTTTTTTTACTCTCCCAGCTTTACAGTTCCCTAAACCAAACAAGTGGAGAAAATCTTTTTTTCTATATATATACTGCAGACAGTTTTTTTCTATATAGGTTTTTCATATTATATGTAGAATATTATTATTATTATTCTAGTGGCGAATGTAAATAGAAAATGCAAATGTCAAACAGATTGTACGTTTGATTTCCACATGTACATTTTTATATCAAATCTTCCATAACGTGCAAAGGAAAAACGACTGAGAATAAAAAAAAGTCTTTCATCTTTCCTCTCACATGTGTGTTTTTATTCCTTTGAACTTTCGATAATAATAAAGTCGAGCGTGAATACTCTGCAAAGAAGAATAAAAAGGTCCTCTCCTTCTAAAATCCAGTGTATTAAGTATATACACACGCACTATTCTTCAGACTTTAGACAGTTTAAACTCAAATGAAATGAAAGGAATATTTTCGCCATGTGCTTAAAACAGTTTTGTTAGAATTTTTACAAATCCTTTTTTTTTCCCCGTCTTAAAGCCGTAAAAGCTCAAATTTTTACACAGGGAAATCTCTCCTATTGTTTGAGTGATGGTTAATTGTGGAAATACGTGGCGCACACAGGTATTTTGTGATGATTTATATAAATGTAAACACAGTACACAGAGATTAATAGAGATAGGGGAAAGGAAGACAGAGGAGGATAAAACTAATAAGTATGTTGATGGCAATACGATAGATGATTATCACGCCTTACCACGGCTAATGACTTAGCAACCAGGTAGGTAAAAGTATGAGAGTTTTGTGAGAGAGAAGAGAAAAATGCAGAGCAAAAAAACACACACTCGAGAGAGAGAGAGAGAGAGAGAGTCTCGAGTAATATATCAAAAGAGAGTCTTTGTGGAGTCTTTAACATTTCCAACCCCAACCCAGTAATTATATATTTTTCCAAGAGTTTCCCATCTGTCTGTCTTTTATTTATTTTCTTTTGAATAATATATGGCTTCATTAGGAATTTTTCAAGTTGCAAGTTTAAAGTGTGTGTGCAGTGTGTGCATATCTTATGTACAGCTAGACACAGTAATAAAAAAAGTTAAATAGATGGTAGATTTCATATACACATTTCAATTTTCCATGCGAAAAGAAATATGACGGGAGGAGAGACAAAAAAACCGGTGGATTCTGTATTTTTATTAAATCACTGTGTATAGAATACAGAATCAGCAGGAGGGGGAGACAGACACACTTGAAGCTCTGTTTTCTTCCTCTTCTTGTTCTTCTTGTTCTTCTTCATTTCATTTGTGTTGTTGAAAGACAATAGACAACTTTTAAATGTTCAACTGGAGACAACAAACAAGTTTCAATTAACCTTCTGAGGTAGTCTCGTAGACCTGTAATCAATTTTATGATGATGATTCATATTCACAATCTGCTCTCGCATAATATTTATAAAATTATGTGTATCAGAGACTAAAGAGTGTAAACCGTCATAAAACAAAAAAGTTACAAAAACTTTATAGCTCATCCTGCTTCTTTTTTGTTCCGCTTCTCTCACAATCACAATATATTATGGATTTTTTATGTGTGCACTGTAAACATGTAAGATAGAGAGAGAGAGAACTCACAAGAATATTTTTAATAATAATATTGAGTCGAGCCAGTATCTTTTGAACATTAAAAACAATAACGTTGGTGAAGAGATAATGATTTACAAAATTGCAATTTAAGCTCAATGATACAATTTAATGAAAGGCCACGCATCATGGACCATAACAGAGCATAACATTTTAGATTATATATTAATTCCATATTTTTATTTCATTTTCTATTAGCTGTATAGCTGTGGGTCTCTCCTTCATCCTCGGATAAAATCCATTAAAATCTACACCTTGTATTAACTGCAATGTGGAAGTCTCATCCTCCTCAAGCATAAGGGCATGAGAGAGAAGACATGAGGAAAATAAACATACATGCTTATTTGTGTGTGTGTGTGTGTACAGAAAATTATCAGGTAATTTTCATATTTTTTTTCTAGCCTCCAGCTTCTCTCTCTGCTTCACAAAAGTAATTCATAATTACACTTGTGGCGATTGTACAAGTGATACATAACAATAGCAATATAGCAATAAAAATAAGGTAGATATGAAAGATTTTGCATTTTTTTTCAATTCTCTCCACTGCTCTCAACTGGTGATGAGACTGTTGGAGGAGCTAGCGCATTTAATTTATGACTTCATTTCATCACATCATTATTATTGTAAGTGCGTATTATAGATTATGTATACTGCACAACATTACACACACACATTTCTCTCTCCTGTTCACTGAATTTGCATCGATATGATATGACGCTTTGTGTAGAGTGTATGTACTTGATAATTCTCGGACAGGATTTTGTAGTAGTAGATGTAGTAGTAAAAGATGAGTTAAATCCCGTATAGTCTCCAAATTTCATATACAGAAGAGTAGCAACAATAATAATAATAATAAACAACATCAAAACATTTCCATTGCACATTTCCAGTTGAGTACTAAACAAGTCCAAACTATCAGAATACGATGAATTTGTGTGTGATTTCAAAGACTATATGTACAGGGAAAAAAGAGGAAGGTTAAACTTCCAAAAAGTTCTAAACACAAGACTCAAGGAGGCATGATAAAAATTGAAAACATGTAATCTTCCCTTCATATTTACGCTCAGACGTATAATATAATATGTACACATTTTCAATGTACAGGGAGGAAAACATGCTGTTTCCTATGAGACTCTCTGCGTCTTCTTCGAATTTTCCTTCCTTTCACTGTGCATGAGTACAGTGAACAACATGTTGCATGGCAAATATGTTGTGTGGAAAAACGACGGCGTTTGTGGGACTTGACATTATTTCGAGTTTTTTTTTCTTGGAAGAGTTGAACTATAAGTAATAAGTAATAATTTAACCAGGGACGAGAGTGAGTAAAAGGCTATTAAGCTGTCCAACCCTCCTGTCACTCCATGCATACAGATGACTTATATTGTCTTTATCGTGTCCACAGTCCACACACAGTCTCAAGTCCAGACATTTTCGGCGGTCTGTCTGTAGGTATATGTTCAAGTTTGAGGGAATATTCACGTTAAAAATGCATTTACATCAGGACCAAATTCTAGTGAAAATGTCAAAATTATGATCAAATTTTCCTCGAGGTTATAAAAATAGCTTGTAAAACAACAAGACAAGAGGGAAAAATAAGTAGATTGTGCATTTGGCATTTATATGACTGTGCGATAAGAATCAGAATAATAAAATCAAGTATGGATGAGAGTCGTTTTTTAAAGAGATGGTTTTGTTGGATTGAATTGAGGATATGACGCCCCTTGTTGGCTCTGATGTATAAAAAAATATACACATATGAGTCAAAAGTTAAGAGACTAATAAAAATTCTGATGGATTTGATAAGATGTGAAGATTTTTTTAATGGACTTGAAACATTTACTGAACATCCAAGTAAAATATTTGCACCTCATTTGAATTACTCGCATTCAATTTTTATGGCTTCATCATCGTGTGTGTTGGCTTGAACTCCGACTACACAACTATACACATACAACGTGTACTTACTTTTACAGACGGATCTGCCCAATGATAACGATAAAAAGATGATAAATAAGTGAAGCAAGAGCGAGTTAACCTTATGGCTTGTGTGTTGTGGTTGTGTGTGTACAGAGTAGAGAATCTGAACGGAATTGTAATAATAATTTATAATCATGTAATTATAAATGATAAGCTCTCGGGTATTATGAGAGCCTGAGAATACGGAGTAAGTTGAATAAGAAATATATATGTAAGTTTATATCGTTATCTTACACACCGTGCTCTGTAGACCATGCTATACTATACAGATATAAGCACATAGGTGGTACAGAAAATAGGATGTTTTTTTTTTTTTTAAATATATTATTTATTTTACAATTTTTTGATTAAAATGCTCCATGTAAAACTCAATTGCTCGTTTCCTGTCTTCTCTCAAAGTTCTCCCTGTAATACCAACTTAATGACAAGGTATAAATCCAAAATTATATGTTTGCTGATCGCATACTAAATTATGGTTATCACTCGGCCATTATTTCCACCGTTTTTTTTTTTGCCCACACATTGTGAATCAGGAATTGGATTGGAAGCAATAAAAAACGAATGTGTAGAAAGCACACACGAGACATATGCAAAATATGCGTAGAATGTCTTAAATATTTCCCATTACGCTTATTATTATTATTATTATTAGGTACATAAGTATGTTTATAAACATAACTCTCAGAGCACACGGAGAGAAAAATCATGCGAATTTTTCCCTAGCAGTCACGGCCAACTCAAGATAAAATATTTTAATTTATAATTCATCTAAAATAATACAGAGGATACAAAATATGCAGAGTAATAGAAATATTTACTAAGTAATTCTCTCTCATATAATTTGTATGTTTACTGCTTGAAAAATTCCATAATATATATGTATATATGTTTGAAATTATGAATATATTTCTAGAATACAAGCATTTTCTTGGGTGGATAATCCAATTCAGGTTGTGATTACTACAAAAATGTGGAATTCTGAATCTGAAATATCTGAATCTACATAAAAATCATGAACATCCAAAGGAAAGTAATAAAAAAAATCCTCAAGAGATATTTTGCAACAAATGAAAGACATTTGGCCCTTTGGCATGAACCCATCTCTCGTGTGTCTTTGACTTATCGTTCGTAATCGAAATGAAAAATCGTTTATATCGCATATTCAATCGAGAGTCGTAGATCTCGTACATCGTAAAAGGGGTAAAAAAAAGGGGTAGGTAATAAAATCTTTGTACAAAATACGATAAGAGAGTTGGAAGGATGAGCAAATTGTTTATGAGTTTATATGAGTTATCAGTGCAATAATTATTAACGAGTCCAAATAAAATTAATGTAAAATCTGCCTGTACTGTGTCAAACAAAAAAGAGTTTGAGTATTTTGCTGAAAGGCAGTACGAGTTGAATGAAAAATGGAAAAACTGACTGAATTTTTTTCTCTCTCTCTATACTCGAGCAGCTCAAGTCGAGCTCGTATGTTACATTTAAATATATACACACGAAGAGGATTTGAAAGGACTGAAAGAGTTGATTGATGTTGATATATATAATTTTATTTGTCGAAAAGTGTTAATAGTGTTTGATAATGGTTGCATGAGTAATGATTGTATGGAGACTCTAAGACTAAGAAAAAGGGGGGGGGGGGGGGGGGGAGAGAGAAAAGAGAAAAAAATAGTCCTGAGGTAGAAAAAAGAGACACCGGTCTATTATTATTATTATTATAAGATTTCCTTCCAGTGCCAAAAAATATAGTGTTTGGATTTGTGTGGATGTTGTGTGTGTGTATTTGGATTCGTTGGGTTTTTTTTTGTTTCACGAGAGAAGAGAGGTATAGAAAATTACGGGGTTTGATGAGAGGGGCAGTGGAAAATTGTGACGCTCACGAAACGTTTCTTTTTTCTTTTCTTTCCACACACGCAAATATATACATAAGAATATATAAAAGCAAATCATTGTGTGCGGTCATCATCTTTTGACGCGTCTCGACTCGACTCCTTCCCTTCTCATGATTTCCGTTTATCGTCTAGAGTATAGAGTCTAAAAAATAGAGAGAGAGTAGCGAATCCACAGAGAAAAAATACCTACACTACACTAAAAAAAGAGCAAAATTATACCCATATTAATTTCATGGACACTTGTAATTCTGTAATTGTAATTGTAATTATTCTGTGTTCTGTATTCTCTTTTTGAATTGTGGGTATTCGTATTTTGAGTTGAGTTGAGTTTACATGGGGAACGGTGAAATGGTGAAATGAGAGTTTTTGTTTTGAATATTTTACTGCAAAGGAAAGTCCATTTACATTTTACATTTATGCAAAGTGTAATAAATTTTTTCGTACATACTAGGTTAATTTGATGCGTTGAATGAATGTGGAATGTCATGCCTTGGACATTTTGCTCATTCCAAATGTGCAAATATTTATTATTTATTCTAATGTCTAGGGAAGAGTCATTCACATTCAAACAAATTGTGTTGAATTTTTTTTTCCACTTCACTATATATCCGTATTGTCTTCAAGACTATAGAGTATCAAATTGTATAATATACTTTGAGAATTTCTTAGCTGTGTGTGGGAAAGAGAAGAAGATGACAGATGACATATGATTTTAGTTTTCTAGGTCTATATGGTTCTTAAATTTACGAGTAGTAGGGAGACAAAAAAATATGACTGCTATTACATTTATTTCACTTACTTTGAACTTTCTCTCAATCTCTTTTAAACTGTTTACCAAAAATGCACATGTTAAAACTGCACACACTGCACCACTCCAAAAAACACACGCTCATAAAATACACGTAGGTAAATACAAAAACTCCAAATATAGTCCAAATATAAGATAATTCTCTTGAGCAAAAAAACAAAATAATAAAGAGTGCAAAAATGTCAAAATCCATTAGCTTTTTTCACGCTCGTAAAATATGCGCAGAGCATATAGAATGATAGCAAAATAATATTTAGAGTGAAAATTATTTATAAAATGCTATATATTTTTATTATATAGTTTTGAATTCGGATTCCATCGCATCTTTGATATTTCCCAATTGTTTTTGTACATAAGCTTTCATCTCCGAATTATTACAAAAGAAAAAAGTCGGATTCTATAAATATTCATTGCCTAATTCTTCTGAAATTCTGCGAATCTGCTTTGAATAAAAAAGATGCAAAAAAATATTTTAAAAACTTTTCCCTTTTATATTCTTTAGAAATATTGTAAAATAAAATTTATGAAGGTTTTTGTCTCTCTCTCTGTCCCTCTCTCTCTCTCTCTCCATTTCTTATTGTACTGCAAGTGTGCACAAAGTAAATCCTATTTTCGTATAGTTTGCAGTTCGTCTTTTCCTTTTCACATGAGATTGTAAATGTTCCTTGCGCGCATATACCTATGTATACTTTGTATACTGTTGGCGAATTGTGAATTTTGAGAAGTGAGTGTATATGTTGGGGAAATAAATTGTGAGTAAGTATGTAGACGATCTAGTAGACAAACATGAAATATTGTATCGTATGGAGGGAGACGGTGTGTAAGTGTGTGTGTGTAGTTCTGGGGTATAATGTACAAGGAGTTATGGAAATTGTCTGTGTGAGACTCCAAGAACATAAAAGACTAAATTTTGATGTAATTTTTCATTTTTTATGAACCGCAGTAACGCTTTACCTATCGCGAGACTCGAGCCTCCGTGTATGTATCGTATATGTAGTCGTATTCGTATATGGTCGGTAAAGTAATGTCCATCACATGTAGGTACATATAACACACACACATAAAATATCATAATACTCTACAGTACTCTACACTGTGTGTGTGTGTCTCTGTCTCTGTATATACGTCTACTGGGGACGATTATTCATCTTTTAGAGATGAGAGCGAGTTTTATTATATTCTCTCTCAACATTACTTTAGTAATGCTTCCATCTATATAAATTCTCTACTGCTGTGGAGCTAGAACTGAGAAAACTCGAGTTTCGTATTCGAATATGCTGTAACCAAAAATACATTTATGATACTCTCTCTCTCTCTCTCTCTCTCGGAAAACTCCTCCCTATACATCCATCTTTTATTCAGGATATACAAATGGAAAAAAAATTTATTTAGCCAACTTTCACTATTACTATTACACACACACTTAATGTTCAATGCCGATGCCAAACTGTCAAACCCTCTCACATATGGATTTTAGGATTTTATCAACTATTATCATGTCAACGCTCTTCCATGATTGATTTTTTAATTGCTCTCTCACTGTCTCTCTCTCTTTCTTTCTCTTTAGCTTTCTCTGAGGTTGAATGTTGAATGTTGAATCAAAGTATTTTTCTATGAATATTCTCCGAAATGTTGTTGTAATTGTGCTGTACAAAAGTGAAAAGAGAAAAGAAATTCTTGATTTAAATGCTTTCTCGGCGTTTATTGTACAGAATTTATTTGGTGACGGTATTTTTGGGGTGGAAGGGAAAAAGGCAGAAAGCAGAAAGATGGAATGGAACGGGGAAAGGAAGTTCTAAACCTGTTTTTAGTTTTAGTTTCTGTTTTAGATTTAGATGAAGAAGGATAAGAGAAGAGATGAGATGAAGACAGAGAGACAGAGACAGACTGAGAGAGAGAGAGAGAGAGAGAGAAATGAGAATGTTGACTGGATGGAATAATAAGTGATCCATCTTTTGATGACACCCTCTGGTCTAAAATACTCTCGTCTTTTCCCCATCAGACCATACCACACATATACATATAAACTCACTCGTTCTTTCTCGTTGGAAAATAATAATATAGGTAATATGAGAGAGAGTTGTGAGTCTGACTCAATTGGGGAAACTAACTCTCATATGATGGATTATACCTCAACCCAAGGAACGGACATTGACAAAGATAGACGACTGCTAATCGGGCCTCCGATGTCTACGTTTATTTCACTTCTTTTTTGACATGTTCCATCCGTACACTCTCACACTTTTCATCCATCTCACTGCGTTCTCTCTCTTTCTCTATCTCTCTCAATCTCACAATTACATCCTTCACCAACCCACACACAGTGCACACTGCATGGGTACGAAAACTCAAGTCAACTTGCTACAATTAGCCAGTGTGCGACTGTGTTTACACCCACCTCTAGCCATTAGGCAGACATTCAGACACTATACACTGACTTTTACTTTGTATTCACATTACAAAACACAAATTACAAATTACACACGATATGAATGATGTAACTCGCAAGCTCTTTTGTTCTCTTCCCCTTTTCCATTTATTTCCCATCCGGAATGAATCCCTTTTTTATTTTAAGATTTTACAGGATCACTCACGGAAATAGATATTTAAATGGGATTTACCATTAGTGTAGAAAGATTACAGTTTTTTGTTTTATTTTTAGGGGAAATGTGTGTGGGTATACAAGTCAAAGTCAACGATATATGTATAGCTTGCTTTCGAATTCGGAATAATAAATAAATAAATGGATAGGAATTGTGGCTGGCGACTACATATAAAATGAGCCCAGATGATGATCAAATGGAATGTGAAATGTCATTAAAGAGTAACTGGGAGCCGCAGAAAGGCAGGAATATTATGATCAGCATATATATATACATATATATCGTATATATTTCATGGTTCTAAACCGCCGGTTCACTAAACACTAAATGATACCATTTATGGTATACATTTTCCGGGCCAATGGTCATCATTACGCTTTTCTCTCTTTCCTACATCCTAAAACCAAAGCCAATATCTGTAGACTGTATGCGTAGGCGTAGGCACTGTAGCGTTTGTCGCTGGCTGGAGGCTCAAACTGAAATTCATTTCTCTCTTTCTCTCTGTGTTTTCCTTCCGTCATCGTTATAAACCTTCGCAAACTTCCTCGTTCACATTTATTTCACTTCCTCCGTACTCCACAGCTCTATATCCTCTGTCCAATAAATATTGGTAATGACCCCAATCTCATGTTTATATCTGTAAATCCATGTCGCTTTAGCAGATATACAATTTCCAACTTGTGATCCTAATTAAACCAACAATCACCAACCACCATTTCAGTTTTGAATGTCCAAATTTGAAATTTCAGTCATATCGCCATCCCATTAGAAATTTTCCTTCTGATTTCCTTCTTCGATCATAATATATAAATAATAATACATGTGGCAATAGATTTTAATTAAATTAATTATCAAGTTGCTACATTTAACTCGTGTTCATTATATTATTTGCATTATTATTTGGTACATATATATTGCGTATTTGCACGTATACATTTAATGAATGGTTCTGGAGCAAACAAATGGCACGATTTCCATATAAATGACCGTATTGAATTTAAATTCTGTTGGATAATCATATAGTGATTTGAAGGAGGAAAAAACGGCATAATTTATATCATATATAAAACGTCCAAAACTTTGTATTTCTTTGAATAATAATTTGCATATAAAGTACCATCATTAGAAAAAGTACAATGAAAAATTTGTCTCTATAGTGTTTAGTTGTGTGATTTGTGGGTAGTCTCTCGATCGTCATCTGATCATTCAAATTTGCAAGTTGGAAGCAATTTAATGCAATGTGATGCGAGATGCGATGCGATGGCAATTAAAAATGAGTAAATCAGGAGTCACAGTTGAGTGTGTGGTGTTCAGTGTGAATTAATTGCAGGTCAAATAAATCATTATTCATTCCTTTTTCACATCGCGGTCTCGCATCGCATAACCAGTAATTTTCATTTTCTATCATTTTTGTCGGCTACTGCTTTCAAATTCCACATCCAGAATTGAATTAATTTTTATAGAACCTTCATTACATTTTTGCACAGTTCATTGATGGACGAGTTTTGATTCGTGAACGTTCAATCTGTTTTTTTTTCTGCACTGTGTATTGTCCACACAATTAAAAAGTTGTATTGGCGTGAGGATATTTAAATGGAATGAAGTGAAGAGAGTGAGACAATATTTGACACATGACATGCAGTGATGACTTGATGATTACTGTTGACGTGTCGGCTTGATTGTGTGTGTAGTGACAAACAAGTCAAGTCACAAAAGTCTCTATTTGAGGTCAACTGGTTTTTCTCTGTATTGGATTTTTGTATATAGTTTCTAGTTTGTACAGAGAATGAGAATACAGAAGGTGATGAATGAAAAAGTTTCCGTTTTGATTAATTGACAATCAAGTATAGTTTACGTTCATCGACAATTTACAAAAACCCAATAAAATTACTGTAATTATTATTGCGATGTTTCGAATCTCTTGGAGACATTTCTCTCTCTCGCTCTCTCTCTTTTTACCTCACAATTTGTACGTCGCTCATAAAATATGCACAACAGCCGCAGAGCAATGGCAATAGACAACTCAAGCGATCGTGATCATGATGCTGCAATTATAATTTATTATTGACAACGAACCTGCACACATGTTCATTAATATTACTCTCCTGTGTAAACTGTTCACTGTAAATCATTATTAAAAATTAATTTTATTAGATTATTATGGAATGGAAACTCAGCACGTGTTGATGTAATTTTTGAGCCATCAGAGCCATGCACTTGCAATTACAATCACAATCACAGGAAGTTTTATTATTACAATCAATTTATTTATTAAATTACGCGACTCGCTATAAGCAATCATATGTATTGAAATTCAAAGGAGTTGAGCAGCTGCAAAAGAACAAAAGCAAAATAAATAAAGCTCGAGAGAAACAATCTTTGTACTTATCGTTAAATTAAATTAAAGATTGTTCGACGAACGATTGAAAATTCTGCAACTCCATGAAAACGTCTTGTTTTTATTTTGAGCATTGACATTTTTACACCGTATTTTCAAAGACATAAAAACAAAGACGAGAGCGAGAAAGAACCAAAGACCAATGTGAAACTGAAACGAGGACATGGAGATTAGCCATTAGCCATTTGAAATCGTACAAATAAAGTCATCAATTTTGAGAGAGTAACCCAAAACGAACCATATTTAACTCTCATCCTGTGACACTTGAATTTTTATGACCGTCATCCACATTTGACGTTGATAATGTCAAATGTCACATAGTTAAAAAGTCAAAGGGCTTTTTTTTTTCCTTACACCCTTTTCATTTTCTTGTATATTATAGCCGCACTGGAATTCACAACCCGTGTGTATAGGCACAGAAATAAAACCAAAAACCAAGCGAGGTAACAATGGAGAAAATGAAAGCAAAAGCAGCTCCTTTACGATATGAATTATGTCATCCGTTAATTACCGTTAGAAGTTAGAATAATAAGGATTTGATGGTATGGCTAAGTTTTCATTTTATCTTATTATATGGATTTTGGAAGTGGGCACTCGCACTCGCACCACTCACAATGTTTTTTTTCGTAAGGGCCATTTTCTCCATCATAAAATATTGTATGACTATGAGAATGGGGTGATGTGCACTATGTGTGTGTACGTACATACGATAAATATACGAGAATCATCTTGTGATTTGAACTCCAGCTATGTACTTCTACATACATATACCTATATATATATATATATTTATATTGGGCATCCGGAAAGAACGAGAGGGCAGAAATATTCTGCTGTTGGAGGTTGGAGTATATAGAGGAGAGTTTTACTCTTGCCGTTTGGTCGTTCTGATGTTCTCGTCGTCGTCATCGTACGTAGTTCCCGTAGTTCCCGAACGACTGTCGTTATCCTTAAGGACCTTAAGGAGAAACATTTGGTCATCAAATAACCAAGATTTACAGCTCGAGGTTCTTTGCCAACCAGCACAGAGATAATGTCAAGCCATTTTTCTCTCGGGGCTTCAAATTACTAACTATCTACGACTAACGTTACATTACATGAAACTAATAGTCAACTCACTCACAAACACACACACACTCTAAAAACTCAAACTAGAAGGAAAAGGAAGCCAATGCCCAAAACCAAGCTATACACACACACACACATTTAATGTTATTATTATACGGAAGATTCCACACAGACTTTTTGTGTACAAAACTCAACTCAACTGTTCCATCTCCATTCTCAGTTCTGTACTGCAGAAAAACTATCCGTATGTATATGTAAGTAATAATATAATATCGTATAATATGTATGCGAGAACTGGCAAACATTTCTTACTACGTATAAGCACACACATGGAACCCTTTTCCAACGTTTTTTTCCTCTCATTCTCTCTTTCTCTCTCTCTCTCTCTCTCTCTCTCTCTCTCTCTCTCTCTCTCGCTCTCTCACAACCAGACACTAAAAACACTATTAGCGATTATAAATTATCTATATAAAGAACTTTCGTCTTGCTCGATTGCTCTTCTAATCATGAAATAAATACGATTCCTCCTACCAATAGACCACACATTGTCTCACTTCCCAACAACTCAAGAAATCTCTCTCTCCCTCTCTCTCGCTCTCTCTATCGTAATCTTTTCAATGACTTTCTTTTACTGTTTACGCTTCATCTGCCTCTCTCCGCATGTTTGTTATATGTGTGGACCAAAAAATCCCTTGCCAAATAATAAAACTACATGCAATAAATCCTATAATAATATATAAAAATACATACGATATATAATGTTGTATATAAATCCGTCCTTTATCCTCATAAATCTCTCACTTCCTCATACAATTTTATGCACAGAGTTTAACTTAGGTACAAGTACACGTATTATCATTAACGATATGAACTGCTCTGTTGGATTTGGATTTGCATTTAAATTTGCATTTGAATAGATCCGACATTCATTCATTTTCATTTTGACTGGAATTTCCAAAGGCTTTTTTTAAAATCTCAATGTGAGACATGATTTTTGTATCGTATGGAGTTCCTTGAGCACTTTGTACGTTTGCATGTGAAAATTAAAGGTTTTTTTTTTTTTTTTAGTGTATTATCGGATATGTAATAAAGGAGAACGTAAAACAAATGAAAGTTTTGTAGTTGGAGGTTTTGAGTTTGAGTTTGAGAGGAGAGGGATCCAAAATGCATTTTCATAGGTGTAAATTGTGAATTGAGGGTTTATATCTTATATCGTACGAAGGAGAAAGAGAAGAGATAGAGTGTTTGTGTTGTTTGTGTGTGAGTATGAGTTGCATAATAAAAGGACAGGAATGATGAGTATGTATGTTGCGGGAGGGAGGGAGGGAGAGAGAGAGAGGGAGAGGGAGGGAGCAGCAGCTGTGGCCATTACCTAGTCGGGTAATTACCGCCGTGAATCCTGATGAAGAGAAATGTCCCCAGTTGAACACTCGCACATCGTAAACCTGTCATTTGAAATGGCTCCGTCTACTTTCTTTTTGGCAGCTTTCAGTCTGTCTTGTGTTTACTGTATTAGCCACACATTACCCTCTCCACCTCCCAGCAGACACACACACACACTCTCGTCCTCCTCTCTCTCTCTTTCTTTCTCACGTACATATACGATGTCTAAAGTCTAAAGTACAGCGAAAGCGAAACGAAAAAACTCTAGTCTACATTCTATCTGTACGATAGATATCTGTACATGCTTTTTTCTTGAGAAAATGTGTACAGGGTGCCCCAAAAGAATCGACCCACTATTTGAAATTATGTAGCTCGTTTGTTTGTTGACCGATTCTGTTGATGGATATAGCAA